>JAUMHH010164877.1:0-17034 GCA_032359455.1 Chlamys rubida | reverse complement strand
GGACGTGTAATGGATTACTTGTTTGTGGTGGGGTTGGAGGACGTGTAATGGATTACTTGTGTGTGGTGGGGGCGTTTGGTATAAAGTGATGGGTAAGGTTCCAGGCCTGTCATTATAACAGGGCTCATAAACTAGACATTTATGAGAATGCTGCTGGTATGGTAACCTTAAGTAGACAAAATCAGAAAACGACATAAGTATCTATACATATTTGCCTAGCGCTTGTATATATATTGTTGTGTCATACAGATGTATCTTCCTCTCAGTTTTATGGACAAGCCTATTAAGGTCTGTAAAAAACCTGATGGTTTCTGTATGGAAACTGTCCCAACATTGCTACATTACTGCCCCGGATAGCCTAACATCAATTCTTTATGACCTATCACATGCACAGAGAGGGTTATATATAACCGACCAATGTCATTCTGGTTTGGGATTGGAGGGTATGATATCCCATGATGCTTTAAATTAGGCCAAGCCAAACTATAATATGGCCCTATGACTACTGCAGTGCTGCAGTAAAGACCGAGGCATGCTCTAAATTAGGCCTGAACATGCGAGATATCAGTAATGCAACATCTAAATGTGGCAGTGAAACTTGGGTACAACTGTAGTGGCTTATAAAGTACTGTGCTCGCTGCAAAACCTGACAACCTATCTACTATTAATGTCTGCCCATTTCATGTACAAATGGCTTACCATATTGAGTCACATCTGAAATCCTTGTACGAAGTTCAAGGAGATTTTATTGCTGCTTTGCATACAAGAAATATAAAATCGGCCAGTTGTGGCTTGCTTTAGTGTAACTGGTGTTTGACAATTTTTCGCATACCACTGATATTAAGTTTTGGCATTTTTTGAAATATTCGGCTTTGAAATCGAAATTTTCATATAATTTTCACACCGAAATATGTTAAAAATAGAATATTATTAACTGAAATATTGCATTAGTTATTTTCGAAAATCTCCTTTTTGAGGTTGTAGCATGAATTTTGATATACATATCTGCAGCAAATATGGTGAAAAAACAATGGGAGACGTGTTTTTTGTGAAGAATACTATTGTCATCATTTATAATTTCAAGTATTCTTGTGATAAAGCCTTCGCCCATGATTTTGTAAGCAGTATTCTTATTCCGAAATATATGTCAGGAAGAATACAAATCGCAGCTCAATATCTTTGGGATCGCTGAAGTAATCACACGTTGTTTTTACATTAGGCAAGCTTGAAAGCGATCAAGATTCATGACGTCACATCACGATGTTTAGTGGTATTACTCTTGCAATGATTCAATTATCGTGAAATACATTTGTATGCCAGGTTTGTCTGACATTTTGCCGTGTTTTTTTTACAGTTTTAATGGAACTGCAAAGAAATTGTAAGAACAAGATTTCTAGCCCCGGTTCCTCGGCAAGCCATCCCTAGCTTTCCACTCCTGTAGCAACAGTTACTGATAAATGACTTGCGAAGTTGTGATCAGATCTCGCGAGCTACTACCATATGGCCAGGCTTTATTGAATAACGTTGGCAATGTTTCTTCACATCGTTTTACCAGCCCGTTTATTACAATTTAACAAGTTAAGTTCCATTGGATTATTGAGAATATTATCTAAGGATGTATACATCTGCATCTTTCGGATTGTTGTGTCTTAATAAAAGATAATTAAAAAAATATTTTTTCTACGAAAAATGGAATGAAATATATCAAATATGGCAGCAACTCCGATACAGAACGTTTAAGGTATGAGAAATTAATTGTGAATATATTTTACCTTCAATAAAGTGAATTGCGAAACATTTGTGACTGAGAGCTGTTAATATATAAAGAAACTCTTCATAGATTCCTGTGTTTACAATAGACAGTATAAGGTTTCTACCAATATCTATGCAGAAAACTCCCTAATAGGCCTGGCCCCCCCCCCCCCCCACAGGTTCGACATGGTTTCCACATATCAATATAGACTAGAATACTGGACAACACTATGACAAGGTAACCTGAGGGCCCAGCAGTTTCTTAAAGGTAATTTGATGGCTCAGGGGGCCTAACTCCAAGGCAGTTTGCTGGCCTGGGTATCCTATTTTAAGGTAATTTGATGGCTCGGGGGACCCAACTTCAAGGCAGTTTGCTGGCTTGGGTATCCTACTTTAAGGTAATTTGATGGCTCGGGGGACCCAACTTCAAGGCAGTTTGCTGGCCTGGGTATCCTACTTTAAGGTAATTTGATGGCTGAATGTACCAAAGTTCAAGGTAGCTTGCTGGCCAATAAGATCCTACTTATAAAGGGAATTGGTGGACTCAAGGGGCCTAACTTTAAGATAGCTTGCTGGCCAGTGAGATCTTACAACCAAAAGGAATTCATTTTCACAGGGGACATAATGTACAGATACGGCCAACCCTCACAGGGACGTAATGTACAGATACTGCCAACCCTCACAGGGGACGTAATGTACAGATACGGCCAACCCTCACAGGGGACGTAATGTACAGATACGGCCAACCCTTGCTACTGTCCCATGAGCTTACACTGGCCAATGATTCAGGCTGGTAATGAAGGTTTATGTGTATACTTAATTGATTGTGCGTAAATATTTTAGGAGATTTTAGCTAGTTTCTGTACTGGACTGTGGTCTGTTCTCGACTGGCTGATGGTCTGCTTGGGGGTTTTAGCTGGATATCATTAGTTGTTTCTGTGCTGGACTGGTTTGGGGTTTAGTTTTAGCTGGATATCATTAGTTGTTTCTGTGCTGGACTGGTTTGGGGTTTAGTTTTAGCTCCATATCATTAGTAGTTTCTGTGCTGGACTGTTTTGGGGTTTAGTTTTAGCTCCATATCAATAGTAGTTTCTGTGCTGGACTGGTTTATTTGGGCTGATGCTGATCCTGATGGTGGTCTGGTAGTGGAATGGCTCCTGTCGGAAGGTACATGTAACAATTCTACTGGACAGTGTTGGGGTGAAGGTCTTAATTCCTGTTAAAAAGTAGAGGTGAAGGTCATCTTGTGGAGGATTAATGGTGAAGGTCGTCCTGTTTAAAATCAGAGCTGAAGATCGTCTTGCAGAAGATTAAAGGCTGAATGTCATCCTCTAGATAACTAGATCAAACGTTATCCTCTAGATGATTGTAGGTGAAGGTCGTGATAGAAGATTACTTACAAAGTATTTATAGACTGTGTTTTTATGAAATAGATTCTCTATATTTTTCAAAGGCTGAAACTCTTGATGTGTTCCCAAGTATCATGATCATTTGAAAGCTTGTTGTGAGAAATTTACTCTTGTTCACTTGGAAGCTTAAAGTGACGGATGCATTTGAAGTATTCTTTATAATTTAGTTTTTGTAAAATCACTGTACAACTTACGCAGGTAAAGATTTCTTCTTGCCATGTTTTAATTTTAAACACTTTATATACATAAACAATTCAGAATATCACACTTAGACTCCTCCATAGCTTTGTAATGAGGATAAACAGACATGGATGAATCCAAAGTTTTAAATGGAAAATATCTTACATGCAATGGCAACTTAAAATTACCAACTCATATTTCTTCCTTGTATATCTTTCTATCAGCTACCAGACAGCTAGAAGACAATATAGCTGAAAGTCCAAGATGAAGCCGACCCAATCAAGGCTTAATGTGAAACACTTCCTTCCAAAGGGTCTAACACATACCTCACAGCAGCAATTGACAGTTGCCATCGCTATTATAGATTGGGAATAAGTGCTAGGAATTCTGGGATTACGAACAAGTTTCAGCATGAAGAAGTAATTCTAGTGTCGATAAGGACAAAACTACGATTGGTATATGGACCAGTTCAACACTGTTGCATCAGATTCAATTTTATGCTTGCTTTAGTTTTGAGTGGGGGAATTGGTTTTTGAGATCAAAGGAAAGTTGTAGCAGCATATACAGGGAGTTTCATGTGAACCCGGTGCCAACAAGTCTGCTTTTAGCACGCTGTGAAATCAATGAGATTTCCCTTTGATGTTAAACGTTCCAACACAAGGTTGCATGATATGGTCCAACCAATTTGATTCTAAATCGTGTCATTTTATGAATTTGAATACAAAAAAAATATGGTTGATCCTTCTCTGGACTTCAAAACTATTGCATTCCCCACTTTGTAAAATATTGTATTCTGTTTTATTTAATTGCATCATGGTTTGGCCAAGACAACTAGAGAACGGTGGAATTTCATGTTACCACGTTTTCGTCTCCTGCACAAAGTTTTCTGATAGGTATCGTGCCGAATGTTCTAACCCCCTTCTTCATAATTACATCACTGGCAATGGCAAAGTGACATGTAGAGTAAACAAGTTCTGTTTTAAATTAACACAATTCTCTTTGAAAACAAGTGTCTATTAAAACTGGTGGCTCTGATGTACCTCGGTGATTTCCCAACGGTGGCGTTTATTATTACAAGGGAACATCTAGATATAGGTGTTTGGTCGGTGTTTTTTTTGTGTACATTCGACGTCGGATCAGACCAGAATACTAAGATTCTTTAACAGTGTAGACCCACGTCTTACCCACCGTGTACAGACGAGGTAGATGGTAGCCATGTTGGTTTCGTGTACGGTGTAAGCTGCTTATGTGTATTGTGTGTTGCATATTGCGACGAGTCAATCTGCATGTCAAAATGGAATCCGCCTTCCTTGTGATGGGCAGACCTGCGATTCGCTGGTGGCCCAATGCGGGGAGCACTGGGATAGGTTTACCCTAGAAGATGAGCGTAGTATTGATCAGACTGTATGTAACTGGTTTTGGCCATTGGTGATCTGTAAGGAGCCATCTGTACGTTTATTACCACTTGAGTAATTGATTATGTTTGGCCGATAATAACACGGTGCCGATTCTCAAGCTCGCATCGATAAAAGTATACTAGGTTTACACTGACATGGCTTAGTTATTAGTGTAACCATCAGAATTTCAACATTTTTTGTGTCTTTACATTTGACTGCTGGAAGTCTGTAGAGCGTTAACAGATCCAAGTCCTGAAGTTGGACTATAATGTACTGATTCTATTCCCTATTTAACGAAATGGCTTCCCTCTGTTTGAGATAATCACTAGTCCTTGATGTGTAGCCTATTTATATATGTCGGAGTTCTGACTTCCTGAATTTGAATTGTGCAAGCCTTTGTCGTTCACTAATGTGTTTAAACAAACACCATGGTTCTCTGACACTGTTAAAATACTGATGAATGGTATTGTTTACAGATTCAGTTGTTCACTGATTGGTTAAAGAAGAACAGTCATCATAGTTTGTAGAAATAATTGGTTTGAGATACAATTGATGTAATAAATCTAGCTCTCTGAATTCTTCATATTTAAATTTCTTAAATAATCATTGCCTGAAAGAAAAATCCTAGATATCAAAGATTTGGTCTGCAAGCAAATGAAAATTTGTGTCTAATCATCCGACCAGTACAAAATTATGTTTTGAATATTGCCATATTCATAACACTGTTTGGTTGCTTATCAAATAAACACTACTGACATGGAAATAGCTTTACTTCTGTGTAAGGCACGATTACCTTAAAGACGATTTCTGGAAGGATCACTGGCTTTGATAATTTTGTTCTTGCTCTGTAAACTATGATTGTGACAGATTTTAATTGTACATAGGATTACGGTCGCCTTCTAGCTTTCGAGCTAGAGGGAATTTCCCTTTAGCTCAGTGGTAGAGCGTCCCACTAGAAAGTCTAGGATCGCTGGTTCCATCCCCGGTGGAAGCACACCTTTCTCTTTCCTGTTACATGATTTTCCTAGACCAAATGTGCCAGCAATAGACGCAAAATTTAATAGCTGCAGCAAAGACATCTTTCTTTGATCGAAGTCCATACTTATCAATGTGTATGTTGTAACAAAATTGGCTTTAATTCTGTTTTGATGAACATATTCAACAATTTATCATTCCACATTCAGTGAATTTGCCCTTGGTATGTGATTCGTTTACAAGAAAGTTCAAATTGCCAGAAGTTTGAAAAAGAGGTTTCAGTGACATATTAGATTTAAGTTTTTGCTCGTCAGATAGAAAAACTGAAATAAATTGAATTTTAAACCAGAGCTATAATAGACAACTTGTATTGATTTTTTATGCTTCTTATTTTTTGTTACAGCGCCATGAACATTTGTCAGAAAAGTGGGATTTGGCCAAGAGTGAAGTACGCCATGACCAGTACGAACAGCTGCAAGACAAGATAGCCCTCCAAAAGGAGCTTATACAGAAACAGGACATCTATGCTAAGCAGAGGCGAGACCAAGCTGAACGCCTTCACTTACAGGTACAAACCCCTCCCCTTAATGAAAATTATAACGCCATTTCAAAGGTTTATTTTCTAAAAGGTTAGACTACCCCCCCCCCCCCCCACACACACACACACTTTCCCCATCATGCTTTAATTTTTATCTACAGGTAAAAACACTTCGCTCCATCCTGCGCAAAATATTGTGTAGAATATAAAATTCACTCCTTTAAGAAGAAATTACCATTTTTTTTTTTTTTAAAGAACAAAGTTTGTAATTAATTTTCTAAGATTGTTTCCCTCCCCTTCCACCAACAGTGCTATTCCGCAGACGGCTCTCTACATGTACAGTGTACATTCATTAGTTGGCTGGAGTTATCGGTTTCTTGTTAAAGGTACATTTCAATTCCGTATCCTGCTGCTCCAGTCCCTGCCACAGCTTTCCTCTCATTAGGTTCAGTTGGCCTGGGGACATTTTTAAGTGAATTTATAGAATTCAGTATTGGCTTTTTCCTGTGTAAAAATTTTATTTGATGATTTCTTGACCCATTAGAAGCTTCAAAACTAGGCCGTTTTTCTTTAATAATCATCTTTAACATCAAATTTTGTCAGGAATGGCTATTGATATTTTTAAAATATTGATATTCCTTCGGTGAGTTTATAATCATTTAAAACTGAAAAGATAAATCCACAAAATGATTCATTTGGAGCTCACGTATATAGAATTTATTACAGGGTATTAACTTGTTAAGTATAATTTTTATCTAAAATAGACTGGCAAAGGTAAGGGTTGCTAAGGGTTGCTAAGGTTTTCACATGTCGCGATCCTTTTGAACTTCTAGTCCTGAATCTCATCATATGACCCCTCGTTAAAAAATTTGGACATTGCATAATTACAGTGATATTTAAGGTTAGGTTTGACCCGATGTTTTTCTGTCCACTACGGGAGCCTAACTTTCGGGCTAGTGCTGTGTATTTTTTTGTCGCATATTCAACGTTAGGCCACCACCTGATCGCAAATGTCTCGGAAGCTCTATCGGTAGAAAAATATTTGCACAAGCCATGAATGTTTAATGCAGTATTGCCTAGTTGGGTTATTCAACCATATTCACCAGGAACATGCCTAGCTTGCAAAATTAACAACTGGATTGAAGAAAAAAAGGAAAAAAACCCCATTTTATCAGCACTGTCAACATGCAAGAAAGCTGTCCAATGTATGCATATTTCATGAACATATTGGAACTTATTCTTTGCTGTCGTTCAGTCGTAGCTTTTGTCTTATCGGGGTTTGCATGAACTCCAGCAGTAAAATCGAAGATAGATGTGCTACACATCCCTTTATTTCAGACACAAGTGGAAATTCGTTAGATATTCTATGTTGGAATATATGGGATAAGACCATTGAATGTACCAGGTAAACTATCTAAAACTCAAGACGTTAGATGTTGGGGATTTAAAATACAACAAATTGCTATTATTCTTGTAGTAATATATGTGTATCAAGGTCACGAAACAAATGGAAATACATTCTTTTTTTTTGTAAATTGCATAATAGCTTTATTTTTGTAGTCATTTTCATTGTTAATTTATAGAGGAGTTAAGATAGTGTTTCTAGATGTTTCCGTTTGTTCTGTTAATTGCAAGCCCTTACCATGGAACCATTCCAAACAAGGATTACAATTGTGTCCTGCAATGAGTTCCTTTTAAAAGGCAGTATTGGTTGCCATGGTTTGTGTTTCTCACAGAAACTAAAATGGTTGCTATGGAAATTGTGTTACTATAGTAAGGTAAGTGGTTACCATGGAAATGGTGTTACAGAAGAAATTTATGAAAACCGTATTACAAACAAATAAGGTTGCCATAGGAACTGTATCAAAATTGGAAAGATTAATGGTTGTCATGGGAACTGTGTTACAACGGAAAGATTAATGGTTGTCATGGGAACTGTGTTACAACGGAAAGATTAATGGTTGTCATGAAATTTGTTTTATTATGGAAGTCAAATTTGTCATGGAATTTGTGTACATTGTACAAATAGTTGGACTACCTTTGACTCCCTAAGGGTCTGTGGACTACCTTTGACTCCCTAAGGGTCTGGTCTCAAGTGGTGGGTAGATATAGGACATTTTAGGGTCTAGCACCATTTGAAATCAGTGCTCTTGGGGAGATTGGATCTTCAGGAACTAAAGACAAACTAACGAACATTTTCTGCGGAGGAAGTCGCTGCTGGAGTAAATGCAGCACAGAAATTGAACACAATGGGATACATTTGTAGGAAGATATTAAATTTAATTCTTTGAATTCTTTGAATTCATTGAGTGACAGAATAATGTGTGAAATATTCTGAACCATATACATGTATTTACATATTTGTGGTAAACAAATCTTTTTTCACTTGCTGGATTTCCACGATTTGCTATTAACCTTGAACCTTTGTCATTCTGTTACAGTTGTACTAGTAGGCCAGAGTGGGTATGGCCACTAATACCAAATCTGCCTTCTCTTGTGGTTTAACTGATCATTAACACAGCAATAGGAGTAAAGCAGCTTTATTGTGAGTCATCTGTGGTTCCAGGGTCATGGCGAATTTCTGAGGTTTAATTTTTACGACTCAATTTCTCCTTTTACAGTTCAATCATTACTGGGTTTTTTGGTGTTGTGGGTAAAATGAAATAAACTCGGGTCAAGGTCACTTGTGGTTTGAGGTCGAATGGGGTCACTGCTATATCAATTACGTAATAGCTTTGTGAATGGTGGTGTTCTTCTCACTGCTTCTATAGCACACAGCAGTTCTCACAGAAATATCGAGGCAGGTTTGGTCAGTTTTCACCCTGTTGTGATATTACTATTCAAAATGACTTCCATTGTACAATACTAGGAACAGAAACATTTGCTTTTGTGTCATGAAGGAAACTTTCATTTCATGTAAAAAATTCCGCTCTCCTTTGAAAGCCAATTCTAATCAATTTAAACTTGAAACGGTTTAAACATTGTGTTTAATGTGTTGGAGATTTGTCAGTTCCCAGAGGAAGCTTTTTAAGATCTGGGTCACGATCTACCCACAGATAAGTGTGTGCACTTTAAGCCTCTGCTCTGCTGGCTTTAAGCTGCTTCAGACAGGAAGCTCACCACAAACGGTTGCTTTTTATGGCCTAGTTTAATGCATTCATGTATCAAGAGGATGGGAAAAAAATCATAATGCATTATGGCCGCGGTTAACATCACCTTATAATAAGCATGGAGACATTGTGGAGGACATCGCTTCAGAGCAATGCCAGTGTTTGTCCTTGATAATAAAAAATCAATGTTTTTTCTACCATAAAAAGCTGGTCACTTCGTCATTTTAACATCTTTATAAAATTTTGTGAAGATTGCTTAAAACTGATAATGGTCAGAAACTGATCCTGCTTACGGAGTTTGACTAATTATATAACGGACCAGTGTTCTGAACTATTTATATAACGGACCAGTGTTCTGAACTGACATCACCCAACCTATCACTGATGGTCCTCGTGGCAAGGTGATGTATTGATGGAATTGGAAACAAAAATATTGGAGAGGAAATTCAAGCCCCAATGTAGAGTGACTGTGAACAGGTCTTAGGGATGCTATACGTCAGGTCTTAGGGACCCTATACATCAGGTCTTAGGGACGCTATACATCAGGTCTTAGGGACCCTATACGTCAGGTCTTAGGGACGCTATACGTCAGGTCTTAGGGACGCTATACGTCAGGTCTTAGGGACGCTATACGTCAGGTCTTAGGGATGCTATACGTCAGGTCTTAGGGACGCTATACGTCAGTATCAGTCGGAATAAAATCCTGCACAGATGAATCGCCAAACAACATGCACCATTAGGTTATTCTGTTTCAACTTTACATTCTTGTGTCCATAGATATTATTTTTTTCAAAATTCACATTTTGTTGAGACGATTAACTCTTTCACCCCTATGTAACTTTAGTAGAATCTACCATGCATTGATCTGGATGAGTCCATTATGGTCTACAGTGGTGAAAGGGTTAAGCATTAAAAAGCAAGATATGTTTTTCATAAATATTACATGTTTTAGGATTCAAAATGGTTCTCTTTAGAAAGGTAGTATAATCCACAAAAAAACTTAACCAAGCATTGGCCTTGTTCTAGCAGAGGGGAAGAACTTTAGTCATATAGGTTATCCTAAATAATTTATCTGTGTGAATCTTATATGAAATTCTAAGCTTTAGTGGGAAAATAATTTAATAATGATGCACATAAATTTTTCGCGCTTTAATGAATTCTAAATATAAAAATCTGATGACTTGGAAATATGTTAATTTGATTCACTTGTAGATATATAAATATGAGGTTTTATCCTCAGAATTTTTTTTTTATTATGTAAACCTGATGACTTATAATAATGTAAATCTGATGACTTACCCGGTATACGAATATAATTATGTAAATATGATGACTTATAAAATATGTAAATCTGATGACTATAATAAATTGGATTATATAAATATGTAAATCTGATGACTATAAATATTTTATGTTGATATGTAAATATGATGACTAATAAATATACAAATTTGATGACTTAGAAATATGTTAATTATAAAAATATATATGTTTTATTTGTTGACTTATGTAAACCTGATGAATAAACTAATTTGATTATATAAATATGTAAATCTGATATCTTATGAATATGTAAATCTGACTTATATATATTTGAAGACTCAGAAATATGTTATTCTGATGATAGTTATGTAAATATGGTGACTTATGAATATGTAAATCTGATGAAAAAGTTTGTGCATCATTGAATTAAAATGATTTAGATTAATAATTGTATCTGAAGTGAGCTATTAGAAAGTACACATTGGTGTTGCACACAAATTACTCGTTCTTTAGGTGGTCTGGGTATCTCTAAAACCGGATTCATGGAGAGACACCACAGGGAACAGTTGGAGAAACAAAGGTCACAATTATATGCATATTAGCAACAAAGTGCATTTGAAAGTTTAGGGGCCTTTTATCTATCTTAGGTTATAGGTCATAATGAGAATTCTACCTAGAGGCTATAGAATGGGAGTCAGAACGGAGGAGGCGTGTCAGGGTTTTCATGTCAAATTCTATACCCAAAGGAACCCGACTATTATTTTCGAACCACCAAAAATTGTTTACGGAACCAGACAAAATCTTCAGCTTAACCAGACAAAAGTTTCGGCATATAATTTTATAAATTTCTTTCCGCGTCCATTAAGTGAAACATGGGATGTATAAAACCCTGTTTAGGAGATGCTGTGTAGCTATAGGACCGTAGTGTTCCCTAGGGAATCGCTGGGTGTGGTTTTTGTCATTGCTACTTACTCCGATGCTGTAGTCACAAAGTCGGACAGTTCTCCGTAATCTGATTTTGTATATGCTTTTATTGGCTTTTTTTGTGCGTGACTATAACAGTTTCTACATTATGGGGAGAGTTTGTATGCTTCTTTCAACAGCCAAACATGATTTCATCAAGTAACATCAGCGGTGTATTCTCTAAGCCAGTTAAAGTAATGTACTGGACCTGTGGTACTTCATAAACTAGATAGATTTTGTGTGGACAGTGAGTAGGGACACACTACCATCAATTATTGATATTGATTATTACAGACTCCACAGTACTTATTTCTCTCATAAGAATACTACAAATTACTGAGTTTTTGTGTGTAATTATTTCTCTCATAAGAATACTACAAATCACTGAGTTTTTGTGTGTAATTATTTCTCTCATCAAAATACTACAAATCACTGAGTTTTTGTGTGTAATTATTTCTCTCATCAAAATACTGCAAATTACTGAGTTTTTGTGTGTAGTTATTTCTCTCATCAAAATACTGCAAATTACTGAGTTTTTGTGTGTAGTTATTTCTCTCATAAGAATACTACAAATCACTGAGTTTTTGTGTGTAGTTATTTCTCTCATCAAAATACTGCAAACTGAGTTTTTTTGTGTAGTAACTTCTCTCATAAGAAAACTAAAAATCACTGAGTTTTTGTGTGTATAGTAATTTCTCTCATAAGAAAACTAAAAATCACTGAGTTTTTGTGTGCAGTTATTTCTCTCATAAGAATACTACAAATCACTAAGTTTTTGTGTGCAGTTATTTCTCTCAAAAGAATACTACAAATCACAGAGTTTTTGTGTGTAGTTATTTCTCTCAAAAGAATACTACAAATCACAGAGTTTTTGAGTGTAGTTATTTCTCTCAAAAGAATACTACAAATCACTGAGTTTTTGAGTGTAGTTATTTCCGTGAATGCTCTCTCACTGACCTGTTTACAGGATGTTGAGTTTACTAAAGGAGCAATATTAGATGTCCCCTGTTTATTTGTGACAATAAATATTCAAAAACATTTGAATTCACAATCGTCTCTCCTCACAATTTACTTCAAAATGAATGTTTCACAAAATAAAACAGGATATGCAGCCTGACACATATTATAATCCTGATTTTTGTGTTAGAGTTATCTTGATTCCAACATTATAAAAATGAAAATGGGAATGGTTTTTATTGGGATAGATTATCACTGTAAAACCTTAGAGAATTGTTTTGTTGCTAAGTCTGTCCTATACCTTTAACTGTTATCATTCATTATGTGTAAAATGTGTAGCTTCTGATAATTTTTAAAACAGTTATATAGACAGTAATTTAGCAGAGTTGTCTGCCCTTGTTGCTACTCTGTACTAATAGAAATAACAAAGATAATGGATATCTTTAATGACAATGACTGATCCAAAACCAGCCTGTCTTTTGTACACGGTGATCAGTCGGTATAGCAGTGCTGTATAGCCTATTGTTTTAGTATAGAAATGTTGATATTGGTTGACCAAGTTTTTGTTATACGTGTATGGTTCTCCCTAGCTCACGTATCCAATATCGTAGGTTCGTAAAGCTTCATCAGATACCTTATTATATTGATAAAAGCTAAACAACGGGGCCAGGGTCAGTATTGTGATCAAATTAGACGCGCGAGGCCCGGAGAACATGTCACCTTTTATTGTCGTCACCGTGGTGTTTACGAGATCTCGGGGAGTGTAATGGAGACATAAAGTTGTCAGTGGTGGACACTACAGTGGCCGGAGAAGGTCCACCTCAGGACACGGACAACTTCACCATACTGACCCCAGGTGTGAACATACACAGGTCACACTGTGCGGGTTTGAACACCACTTAGTAATCACCAGTCGTACGGAGTCGGCCACAGAATGGCAGGGTAAACACAGTGACAGTAGAGTATTTCTAGGTGCACTGATTCCTTCTGTTGGTACTCAGCCTAATACAACCATACAAGCTACATATATGTCTTCCCATCAGCACCAGAATTAACCTTGAACTATATGTTGGTGATTTTATGGCAGGTTTCACTCTGTGTTTTCTTGACGACCGGGACCCATTACAATCATAATTTATTTACTCAAAAATTTCCTGGAGCTCGCTGAGTGAGCTTGTATTCCTTGATTGGCCATTGAGGAGAGTAATGTTGGATTAATTGTAGGTTAAGCTTGTGTTGATTGTATGAGTGAGTCTGTGAGAGCCGCCTTCGGTCCGATTGAACATCGGTACACTGGCTCATCCTCGGGAGTTCTGTAGCACAAATAGCATGTGTAGTGCCGGCCGTCATTGATTGCACTATTTGTCCCTCCTCAGTATGGATCTATATATCTTGTCAAGCTTTCCTCCTCCGTACCAATTTAATCTCTGAAGCCATAGGAGCACAGCTACGTACGTACAACTTATTACACAAGAACGTATTATGCACGTCATGTGTACGTTTTGGAGTCCATGCGCACAAACAGATGTTCATCTCACACTTACGTGTTGTTGACTTTTCGGAGCAAGGACAATCTCTAAGGCACGATTCTGTGTCATCAGCTGTCTAGAAGTGACCCAGTTGGAGCAGAATTGTAGTTTTGTTTCCAATACTACTGAGGCGTTGTCGACAACGACGAAGCATATTCCTGCTTCCAGCACCGGCAGCAACAGAACTCTCTGCATCGCTGACTCTCAGTTAATGTATCAGTCAGCCATTGTGACAGTGCTACAGGAGTGAATGCCATCTCTCCTTCCCCAACACTTCACACAATTGTAGCAGACCACGAAAGCAAGGTTGTGAAGGACCTGTCTGATATGAGGTTGTCAAAACCCTCTTAGGCCCTGTTTGTGTGGCTACTCGTGACTTCCTAGAAAACTGGCTGTGGGGAGTCGTGGGAAGTGAGCAGGATGATTTTAACATCTCTTAGTCAGCAACAGGTAACTTTGAAGTGTGTGTTGGTAATTCTTCTCTTGAATGTGTGCTCCTTATATGGTAAAGCATGTGTTCTCCTTATATGGTAAAGCATGTGTTCATTTTCTTACGTTTATTCTGTTATGTGAAACTAATATGTTTTAGGAATAAATTATGTATAATGTGAAAATGTATGGTTGAGCATGTGCATCTGGTGTTTGTGAAGATTCAGTGCGTACGTACAGCACATGTATCGTGTCCTATATACACAGACATGCGCACATGTTCCACATGTGTATAGCATACACACACATACAAACATAAATCTGATGGATACCATACGAAAACACATACACATTGTTCATGTGTGTAATATACATATTCTTAATATATCTAAAGCACCCGCTCAAGCATTCCTCATGTATACAGCACACACACACGAACATGCACACACATATTCCACATATAACACACACAAACATGCACATACATATTCCTGATATGGAAAAATAAGAAAATTCACATTTATACGTTGATATTGTCTTTATGATAATGTCTGTTATCTGTGATATTTCACACAAGGCTGTTACACTTCTATAGATCTTCCAGTCGGTACTATTTACTGCTGTATTCTGATTCTATTTGTTTACTTATACATTTGTACATATATTTACAAACAGTGATCCCTAAATTTTTATTTAGCTGGTTATCAAAACACTTCTATAACCTTCTATAAGTGCAATTACTGACATCAAGAGCCTGTCTCTATTTCTGAGGGTCTTATGTAAGGTTCAATTTGAGAAAATATAGCCCCTTTTCTTTCATATCATATATTAAGGTAATACTTAATGGCGAAACTTTTCAGTCCTTTCGGTATACTATCTGTATTTAGCAATACTTAACTTGGATAGAAGATCACATAATGACTAAGAATAGAATATTTTTTAAATGACATTTAAATTGTCACCAGTGACAAGTATGATTAACCAGCTTGAATTTCAATTCTTAAGAAATTTCAAGCTATATTCTCTTCAATTACTTTTTAAAAAATACCAAAACATAATCCTTTTGATTTCTGGTTGTATTTTGTTTGGAGATAAGAATGGCTGTGGTCATGTCCTATTTACTGACATGTTAGTACCTGTTGTGACTTGTCCAAGATCTTCCTGATGATTAATGTTAGCCAGAGTAATATAGCGGTGTCCTAGGAATGATATACCACTGTGTCAGTGTGTGAACAGTGCCCTGTGTCTATAGGAACAGGAAGTATATAACTATGGTAACAGTGCCCTGTGTCTATAGGAACAGGAGGTATATCACTATGGTAACAGTGCCCTGTGTCTATAGGACCAGGAGGTATATAACTATGGTAACAGTCCCCTGTGTCTATAGGAACAGGAGGTATATCACTATGGTAACAGTGCCCTGTGTCTATAGGACCAGGAGTTATATCACTATGGTAACAGTCCCCTGTGTCTGTAGGACCAGGAGTTATATCACTATAGACAGCAGTCCCCTGTGTCTGTAGGACCAGGAGTTTTATCACTATGGTAACAGTCCCCTGTGTCTATAGGACCAGGAGTTATATCACTATGACAGCAGTCCCCTGAGTATGTAGGACCAGGGGTTTTATCACTATGACAGCAGTCCCCTGTGTCTATAGGACCAGGAGGTATATCACTATGGTAACAGTCCCCTGTGTCTATAGGACCAGGAGTTTTATCACTATGGTAACAGTCCCCTGTGTCTATAGGAACAGGAGGTATATCACTATGGTAACAGTGCCCTGTGTCTATAGGAACAGGAGGTATATCACTATGACAGCAGTGCCCTATCTATTGGACTTAAGTTATATTTTGGTGTAGAAATGTTTACCTTACTTGTATTGTTGAGTCAAACTGGTATTTATATTTGGTCTATCACAGACAATGGGACATGTTTTTCTTTTAAATTTAGTTGTATTGTAAAAATTATTTGTGTGAAAAGCATTCAAAACAAAATTGAATCTTGCCATTGGGGATACTATGTGTGAGATGAAAGTTACGAAGATCTTGTCTGAATTGGTTTGTGAGAATTGATTGCCTGAAACACTCGTGTATTATGCTCAGTTTTTTGTGTTGATATTAAGTTTGAAGTATATAAAGAATAGCCATAGATATAATTTTTTAAACACACAGTATTTGTGAGGGAGTAATTGATTTATGCATTGCTGAATTATATTTATACTAATGAATGTGAAGTATTGTGAAGTGTGACGCGCTTTTGGAAATAGTTTGTGATATATATTTCATACAGGTGAGAATATAATATGTGAGAGTAACTAGTAAGAATAGTTTATGAGATATGTGTGAGAAATACTTGTGAGAATAGTTGATGAGAATTTTGTGTGAGAAATACTTGTGAGAATAGTTGATGAGAACTTTTGTGTGAGAAATACTTGTGAGAATAGTTGATGAGAACTTTTGTGTGAGAAATACTTGTGAGAATAGTTGATGAGAACTTTTGTGTGAGAAATACTTGTGAGAATAGTTGATGAG
>JAUMHH010164866.1:0-17037 GCA_032359455.1 Chlamys rubida | reverse complement strand
CGCCATCACGACATCTTGCCATCCATAGATAATAGACAGGTAGACGCCATCACGACATCTTGCCATCCATAGATAATAGACAGGTAGACGCCATCACGACATCTTGCCATCCATAGATAATAGACAGGTAGACGCCATCACGACATCTTGCCATCCATAGATAATGGACAGATAGAGGTCCTACCAGTATCTTTTCACAGCCAGTTAAAAGAGGGGAAGACGCCATCGATGTTTCTTAACTTGGGTATGACATGTTATCAAATACACGGCAACTGCGGTTGGGATAGTTTAACCTCACGAAACTTTTCAATTACCTAGCCAGTTGCAGTTTTACCTTGCATTGCCTGGTAGAACTGTTGACACCACTTTAGTTTTTGAAGTTTCAATAACCCGGTCACAACGGTGATCTTTAGCCTTTAAACTTGAAGGTAATTGTTTGAGGATTTAAACATAACGTCAATATAACTGAAATATGATCTGTAATAATTGTAATTTATTTTATAGAATTCTGACGGAGCCCTATTTGAATCGGCGTTTTGATTATTCAGGTTCATATATTTAACAACGTGTTGCAAGATATCTGACATGATATTTCAGAAGTTTTCGCATAAAGCATTGCTGTTAAAAGCATCCGAGGCCTATCGAATGAATGTATTTATAAAGGGCGCCGCCCGTGCCACAAGCGTTTATGTCAAGAAAAACTAACCTTTCACTTATTTTTTTTTCAATGCATGTGCAAATATAGTTTTTGGTTAAATCCTTAGAGAACTG
Source organism: Chlamys rubida (assembly GCA_032359455.1). Classification (NCBI taxonomy): domain Eukaryota; kingdom Metazoa; phylum Mollusca; class Bivalvia; order Pectinida; family Pectinidae; genus Chlamys; species Chlamys rubida. Next base: position 16,266 of record JAUMHH010164866.1, on the reverse strand, counting down.
AAATATTACAAGACGGAGTAAAAATTACAGCTGGTTTTCTTACAAAAAATGTATGTCGTCGCCTAAAGGGAATTGGGATTGTCGTTTCGGGGCTATAAAGAAGTAGCCGAAGTAGAGAAAGAATGCTTCAATGCTAAGACTAGATACATTGTGTAACAGAAAGTCTTTAAAGGCGATGATATGCCGTTTTTGCATCTTATAACAAATTGTTTGCTGCAGATCCCACGTTTCCCTGCCGTCAGCATGCGAAGACGCAGAAGACTTGAGACAGCGAACCACTAGTGACACCCACTAAAGTTAGCTATAATGTCGAGACCATGGATTTAACGCCTACATTGTACTAGGCCTAGTAGACTGGGGCCGGTCTCCAACACGTTTTCTACCGTGTTACACATGGTCATTTTAATCTCTGAGGATTATTACCAACATGTACATAACTGTCTCGCCAGAAATGTTCATATTATTTAAATGATGCTGTAGGTAATGTATATTATTATGACACATGTTAGTCTGATATATCAGCTGTAGCACGTATTCAAAGTTGAATTTAATTAAAATGTAGGTGTCATCGTGTTTTATAAGTATTACAAACATAGCAGTAGTTACATGTGGTGCATCATTGGCAGCTCTATTAATGAAAAACATGAAACAAAGTGCAACAAGAGATATTATTTTAATTAGATTGAAGAGAAAGCCAATCCATTAATAACACTGCACGTCAGACATATGTCGCCAGCAGTATCACTGTGTAATGTATTGGGTTCTACACCGTAACAGACTGTGATAGACAAATTTGATTATTCAAAAACTTGATATACTAATGACATCATGAAAACACATTGGCTGTGAATCGGCAATGCCCCTTTGCTTCTTCACTTGGTTGCGCAGTTAATTCACTGGAATACTCACAAACAACACAAGTACATCACATACATTTGACTTTTACGTTAAGTACATTATTTGCATATATATATTGTAAATTGTTTGTTCGAAAGAAAATGACTTGTCGCGTGGCACCTTATCCTTGAGTCCTTATATTTGCTGATTGCATTACTATATCGACCTGTTCATCATGCACGTGCTAATAATACAGTGTAAACACCCCGGACGTTATAATGGTTTCGTCTTTGGTTTGGTTTTTGGTTTTATACATTTAAGGACGTGCCTCCGAGATGCGTGAATAAATGCGCTGAGGGCAGGGAATGTTGGTGTTATTGCCTCCTTGCGATAGCGCAGATCTTCCGCCACCTTTATGATGTTCACTCACTTAAATACCATGCCCTAGGCACCCAGAAAAACATTCCGCCCGGTTACAATATTATGACAATAGTTAAACCAGTTGTTGTCCTTCGATTCCCCTAATTGCTGTAACGTTTGTGATCACATTATTGTACAATACATCTTCCTATTCCCCCTATAGGAATGACTCATCTGTCAATATGTAGGAGTACACATTATTCCTTTCGCTTTTATTCATAGAATCGCTGTCAATGATATATCAGATAGCAGAACGCTAGTTCCATGTATAAAGGGCTATACAACCTTGTAAAGTATACAAAGCTTACTCTGTTACATGTAACTAGGGCTCTGATGAACGAGTAAAACAAACGATTTACATTCGATATTCCCGGGGCGTAGAACACACAGGTTAAAGTTAGGATTTGTAAATTAGATTTGTAGTAAAAACAAATGTATGTAATAAATAAAGAATAAAACATATTCCTTAACGAGTGGATTAACGACTTGATATCTAGAGATCTACCCCATCCTTTCCGACTATCGTTTCTAAGGAAGTGCCGACATTTTAGTTGGTCCTTGCTGTTGGTAAGTGCATTACCTGTCGAACCGGTTATCATTCTACAACACACGTTACATCTCCAGCACACACACATATAGGGAGATATAAGCCAGGTGGCATAGGACTAGTAGTTAGCGCCTGATAAGGCAGCTCCTGCGATTTCCTCAAATTTGTATTGATTAATGTAAATGATAATTGTATTAATTGTAGATACATGTACTGTAAAGCGCTTTAGAGTGACTAAAGTTAGCTAGATAGGATGCTATATAAAACGATGTTTATTATTAACTGTCCGTCATGCGATTCAATGCACCGCGCACCCTGATCGGCAACCATTATCAAAAATAAAACGCACTCACCTGAACATTTTGAAACACTGCCAAGTGGGTTGTTTCTCGAAAATTGTGTATCCAAAATAAAAGGTGTATTACTGAAAATACTCCAATACATTCCATATATATCATCGGTCTTTCACGTGCAGGGATTGTGCATTAGATATTTCAATTTGTCGTATGTCACTATTATATCCATTTTTCTTAGATAAATGATATCTTTGATGTGTTTCATTTCAATTTTGTTCAAATGATCTTTTAAAAAAATGTTTGTTCAAAATCGGGAAAGTGTTTTATTTACATAGTATGGTAGTGTCACCTTGAGCACACGTTGAACAAATGATTTAATCGAAGGCTTTTTAACTTGCACTGTCAGCTTTAAGATCTATAGATTTAGCTACGTCCAGGTTCTCAGAGTGCAAGACTGGGTCCAATCTCATGGAGAAATACAATGTTCTCAAGGCACAAGGTTTTGCGTTCGACTTTCGATTGTCTTATTTTTGTTTACAAATGTATGGCAGAGCTTATCAGGACGTTTAAAAAAACTCGACAAGGCCTTCAATTCCACTTTCAGATATATTGAGGATGTGTTGTCTTTAATTAACAGGACATTGATTGATCACGTCATTGGTATATACTCTCCTAAACTTGAAATCAAGGACGCTTCATAATCTTCTTCCACAGATGCTTTCCTTGGCCTTTACTTTCAAAATAACCAAAAGGATGTCAGCTGTAAGAATTAGATTTTCCGATAAGTGAACTTTCTCTTTGTAGTTAACATGCCGCATTTGATTCGGAAGAAATGAGCTTGCTCCGAATTTCATGATTCCTGTGATAGATGTTCACTGCTGATGGACAAGACGACAAAGTGTTTCAAGAGACGCTGGTTGATAAAGACTATGGACAAGCCCCATGATAGCCATCATTATGTTATTGGTAAAGTTTATGCTTTCTTATGTATGATATAAATCCCGATGTTTTATTATGCTTATTCCTTGTTCATGGTCTGCCCTAGTTTTATCGCTTTTGAGTTGGTATTTATTTTGTTGACTTTTTCGTATTTGTTGTTTTATAACATTCACTGGATCCATTATATAAATCTCTAAAAAAAACTTCAGACCCGTATCAGTCAGAAATATTTCTAAAAAGACTGACAATTATATAATTATGATTGTATTTTAAAAAAAAGTGTATGCGTCTCTACGACTGCCCTTGAAAATGGCTTTGAAAAGAGATTTAACCTTACAGCATTACGTCACAATCTACGGCGGGACACATGAATTCCTCTGATAAAGTGTTTGGAACTCATTACGCATTGGTTTTTCGTACTGGAATGGCCCCTTCCTCTACCAACATCGCCTCATGTCCGTTGTGTCGTTGTGTCGTTTAGCGTATTCGATACTTTTACACCCTTTGGTCATGTTCAGCCAACATTAATTTAATGGGGGTAAATCGGGACTGTATTTGTCTGGCTAATGTCTGGACGGCGTTGGTCGACAAAACGTCCGAACACACATTGCTACCTGTGACCTTGCAGTGTTTTACTGGTGGTTTAATGGTTGATGTGACGTATGAGTTTAGGGGCCTCAATTCTTTGTACTCGGTTTCATAGTTTTTAAGCATTGATGAAGACCTGATTAGGACCAGCAATTGTGTCTTTAAATTTCTACAGTAGTCTGAAAACAATGCGAAAATGCACCAGCCGTATCACGTGATATGATGATGTTACGATGTCGCACGTGGACGCCTTTTGTGCGGATGATTGACGGTGGTGCCAGTGGCATGCAGACGTTTAAGTTAACGTTGAATGGCAAAAGAAGCCATCCCGAAAAGGCTGCTGATATACTCTGAAAATATATATCAAAGTGATTTAAACAGATGTACACCCTTTAACGTTTCCTCATTGTTTTGATTGTCCCAGCTCTTAAGTGTTAGAAGTATACTGAATTCATATGCGTTTTTGAACTGCCCCTGTTAGGCCGGTTACGGTTAAGCAATATTCCCTATGGAACATTACAGACAATTTGTCACTACACTTAAGCAACAGTACCTGTATACATTCATTATTGGTATTAAGGTATTAAATGGCAGAATAAATCCTATGTGTCCTCATTATAATTGATGTCATCATAATTTCCGTGCACTCTGAAATAATTAGGTTTGGGAACAAAACAGGCGCGATTTCTGAGGTCATACGGTCGTGTCTGTGCGGTTTTTAAAAGGGATAAAAGTCGGAGTACTCAAGCAGCATCTCATATTTTCCTTTGTTGAAACCTTTATTTAAAACGTATTGAGTTTGATTACAATTTTGCTGTGTCATGCAATATATTTGGTCCCTAAGGACCAATCACCGGCCAGACACGAACGGTATATATATATGTGGCGCCCCTATTTGGTATCCTGCTGTGTTGTGACCAGTTAATTGTTTGCCCTCTCCTCCACACTTCAGACTCTCTTTGTTATACATGATACTGATGAGGTGACAAATTCCATTTTTGGACAAGTAAAGGTCATTGTAGAGGTATCTTATTTCAATTAGATGTTTTTTTCTAAATAAATGTCTATTGTAAATAGACATGTTAAAACATAAAACGGCAAATGAAGTTTTTGAAAACTTTAAAGAGAACTCATGCTTTTACAATTATCAATTTGAATTAATTGTATTACCTTCATTTTTTTGTGAATTGGTATAAAAAAGTTAATTGTGAAACGAATAATTTTATTTAAATAAAATGTATTTCAGTTTGCAGAAAACATCCTTTTTTGCAATGAAATACATATTTTGATCTAAACACTGATTTATTGATACACCTGTAATCAGTGGTACACGTTGCTATTTTATTGACAATTCTTGATGTCGTCTGTTTACTTACCATGGCTCGTTTACGTATATGTGCATGTCCGCTTATCGTATGTACTGTACTGAGTGCTGAAGGTCTATTGCATTGCACATGTACCTGATAATGCTGTGCGCACATATTGCTAGTAGAAACAGCAGCGCCTAGTGCCGTCGGTTATTATCCATTTTGTTTTTTTGTTTTATTGATATTGCCAAATTTACCATTGTTTTTCTACATTTTGTTATTTTTAATGTATGTTCGATATTTTTATTCATTGTTTTATATTCTATTGCGAAACTTAACAGTTATTTTTGTTTAATATTTTTGATTGTACATTATATCATACCATTGTTATTTATGTTCGATTTTCGTATTGACAAACGTTTTATTTTAAAGCTTGTTATTATTATTGTTTATCTAACCATTGGCTTTGTGTGTCCTTAATTCTTATGCAGTGTTGTTGACTTTATAACGTCATCTGGTTTTTTCAACATCATGTATTAGGAAACGCAGACATTGTGAAATGATAAACAACCAACTATAATAGTTTCAGTATATGTATTTTGTTAATGTAAGTTGTTTTTGAAGCATTAAACTTTACAATAGCCAATGTCATGTATTGTCAAACTGGACATTGGCGCGTCAGATATTTTTTAACTGGAAATAGTAACATCTAATATTGTTTCATTAGATATTGTCACTTTATATAATGTCACATTAGAGTTGTCACATCATGTAATGTATTTTTTTACATTGTAACATCATCAATCGTTATTTTAGACATTGCTACATCATATACAGTCATGCTTAACAATGCCACGTATAGTATTGTCACACTAGCCTTGTCATATCATACATGGATCTATATTGTAGCTTTAGATTTTGTAACATCATAAATTGTCACACAACAAGATATTGTCACATTATACATGTATAATGTCATATAAAAATTGTCACATCATTTATTTTACCCTAGACAATGCCGCATCTAATACTGTCACATTGGACCTTTAACATCTAATACTGTCACATTGGACCTTTAACATCTAATACTGTCACATTGGACCTTTAACCTCTAATACTGTCACATTGGACCTTTAACCTCTAATACTGTCACATTGGACCTTTAACATCAAATATTGTCACACTGGACATTGTCACATCAGATATTGTCGCACTAGATTTGCCACATCATGCATTGTTACTTTAGACAGTCCCATCATTTATTGACAAATTGGTTATTGTCAAATCATATAATGTCACACTGGACATTGTTACATCATACAATGTCACAAAGGACATTGATACATCATTTAATGTCACACTAGACATTGTCAAATCATATAATGTCACACTGAACATTGTCACATCATATCTTGTCACACTGAACATTGTTACATCATACAATGTCACAAAGGACATTGTCACATTATATTATGTCACACTAGACATTGTCACATCATATCGTGTTACATAGACATTGTCACATCATAGTTTGTCACGTTAGTCGTGTCACATCATATATACATGTACTATACTATTGTTACTTTAAACATTGTCATATCTTATATTGTGATATTGTCTTGATAGACCTGTCACATATATTGTAAAGCTAAACGTGTCACATCAGATAATGTTACACTTGATATTGCCACATGATATATTGTAACTTTAGTCATTGCCATATCGTACAGTCTTACGCTTAACTTATCACCCCCTATAATGTCACACTAGTCATTGCCATACCATACAGTCTTACGCTTAACTTATCACCTCCTATAATGTCACACTAGACATTGCCATATCATACAGTCTTACGCTTAACTTATCACCTCCTATAATGTCACACTAGACATTGCCATATCATACAGTCTTAACTTATCACCTCCTATAATGTCACACTAGTCATTGCCATATCATACAGTCTTACGCTTAACTTATCACCTCCTATAATGTCACACTAGTCATTGCCATATCATACAGTCTTACGCTTAACTTATCACCCCATATAATGTCACACTAGACATTGCCACATCATATGATGTCACACTAGACATTGTCACATCATATAATGTCACACTAAACACACTTAATTGTGTCGAACTGTTAGTATCATACAATACAGTTACTCATGTTTATATTGTGACACTAGGCTCACACGGTTTGACTTGTCACACTATATAATGTCACTTCATAGGTTATGTAAAATATCACGTTATATACTGCCATACTACACCAATCTGTTTAATGTCACTGTACACCTGTGCATGGTTTCATCATAAATAAACTGACCAGACAGTGTGCCACCAGTAATGATTTAACAATAAACTGACCAGACAGTGTGCCACCAGTAATCATTTAACAAGAAACTGACCAGACAGTGTGCCACCAGTAATGGTTTAACAATAAACTGACCAGACAGTGTGCCACCAGTAATGGTTTAACAAGAAACTGCTGTGGCTGATACATGACGCTCCAGATATTATCATGTATGATGACAGTACGTATTGCAGTAACAATTTATATTCTGTTTTGTAACATCATAAATTAGAAAGCTAGTGTTATCAGTGATGCAATCGTTTTATTTGCATGAAACATGTTTTAGCTAATGGACCTCTAACGACGTGACAGAAATTGATCAGTGTGTAAAATCTCAGTGAAAACCATTAATGTAAACGTGAACTGTATTAATGATGTAACATATGTGAACTGTTCACAGGTTTTGTTTATAATGATACACTGTAAATTCTCTGTTAGACCAGACTTTTATAGTTTGAAATGCTTTTAATATCAAAATAATGAATAAAATAGACCTGTTAACATCTGTTAAATACCCATTCTGCCTGCAGCTAACCCACTGTCGTTGTGTTTATTGCTGTACAAATGGAGTTGTCATTACATATCAAACACCTGTTCCCGTATACATGTACGAAGTGTTGGGGAGGCTGTTAGACTTGCCTTCAGTACGAACATATCAGATGACGTAAGTGATAGCACTATCATGTTTTACCTTAAATGTTATCCTCCGTTATCGTCTCAGACATTCCATTGGTAAACGAAAGGATAATAATGCAATTAGGTTTGACTTAGTGCTTTCAGTATAGAATACCGAGTAACCGACAAATGTCCCTGGAAGTAGAGAAGGAATTGTAACTCTCGCCAAATACCAGTTAAATATTTTCAATGTTATTTTGCTAAAAGCAAATTTTCTCTGGGCTGGATTTTTAATGTGTTTTCATGTACTGAAAGAGGGATTAAGATGGCTTTACTTGATTCTAAATTACTTCTTTATTTAATTAAATATACATAATATCAACGTTAGGATTTCCGATGCTCTAATTTAATTTGTAGGATTCGAAGCTCTCACACAACCCTAATATACACATCCTCGCACACACATACATCCCGCAGTGTTGTAACATTAATACAAATCGGACGCTAGAGTTGTGAAACATGCATAAGTTACGTCTATGATACAGAAGCTGTTACGAATGGCTGAACGTTATATTTGTTCTCTTACTTTTTGAAGATTTGATTCAAATAATTTTCTCTGCTGTTATCTTTCGAGGTTATAATTTCTCATTTATCCCACATGGTATGACCTATAGCTCAATTACATGACAATCAAAACACTTTTGAAAGGAACAATAGGATGTCAGAGTGACGTCAAATATTTGTTCCATTTGACGTCACAATAAGCTTTCAACTAGAAAAAAAATCAAGAAAGAAAGAAAAAACAAATGGACATATCAAATCTTTTTGAGCATATTATTGAAAACAGAACATTCAAGACATCATTCAACACCGCCCTGTCACTACAAAAAATATAGCGTGGGCTTGTAATTTAGGAGTAAGCCTCCAATCTCTACAGACTGCATCTAAATCAAATCATACATTTCAGTAGACATGTGGATAGATTTAGGACGTGTTCTATTGATTGATTGATTGATTGGTTTTACGTTCGCTTCACTACCGAGTCGGTTATCCAGATGAGTAGAACGAATAAAGTATAGAGTGAGGGGATAGGAAAGAAATACAGAGGAGAGAAGGAGCCTATATCCTATATGTATTAATATATAAATCTATTTTTTGTAAGACGATTCCTAGGCCTAATGTTTGCCTTAACCTACCAATAGTCGTATAGCAGCATCAAGTCTTGACCGGAAGTGAGGTACTGAGCCGCCGCCAATATTGCCAACGTCCACTGAGGATTGGGCAACTCACGGACCATTTAAAGTGCCATCATACTGTAATGTCAAAACGTGGAACTGGAAGCTGGAGTGGTAACCTCAATGAGTGCAGATTATAATAAAGAGTAAAAAAGACAGAGGTCCTACGTGCTTCATGGGGACAACAGACCATTGTTGGTGTCCTTATGGTCAACAGGAAAAGGGTACAGAAAATACCTGAGTATGCTGGTCCCTAATTAGGTTGCATCCTACGATCATGCAGTGCTCTTTAGCCTGCCAATTATTTTATACTTTTCCCCGGAATTGCAATCTTGCGATAATATTTGGAGGCCTTGTCTACCCATATCTTTGTACGGTCACAAAACCAATAAATACCCGTACTCGCAAAAAACATAGTTCTGGAATGGTACTTGACCTGAAATTGTCATTAAGCAAAGTCTTATATGTACGAGTGTTTGGAAGGCTAGTGGTGATGTCAGTTCAGCATCACTCTGCGCGGTTCTGCCAGGACAATTGCACTATATCGATATCTTGATGTATCTAAATGTGTCCGTGAAACCTGTCTTTGTGCCTTTTCTAGACAGCATCGGGCCAGGAGCTAATCAGTGGAGAGGCTATAGAGATTCGGTAAGACATTTATTTTCAAGTGATCACAGCCACCTTGGCTTTTAGTTTGATGTACCAAAGTAACGCAGGAGACGCCGGGTTTGGTGTTAAGTTGGTGTATTCTTATTAATCTTGTTCGTCGGCCTTAGATTAGCAAAAGTAAATCATGTAGCAAGTTTACTGCATCACCCCGGGGTCCACACTGATACAAACCGTTGCTACATTCCGTACCTGTAGTTTACAACTAAATAAGATAGATAACTAATAAATTAATATATGAATAACACGTTGTTTGCCAAAAGTCTTTATATGACTCATATGCAAATAATCACCAAGTTACTGTATACCCGAAAAGGAAACAAAACAAGCTGCAAGCTTTCCAAAGATGTCGGACCTACAAGAAATCGAAGAGACACTGCAACATGTCAGCACCATACGTTGGAGAAGCAGGGACCATACCACTAAGAAAGGAAAGTTCAGGATAACAAAAAGTCGATATAGTCATGATTATTGTAAGCTAAGTCGTAGGCTACCCCTCTTGGTCGTGTTCTAGGTAAAGTCGGGGTAAGATGTAGATGACACTGTAGTGTCCTGGACTTCAAGTTCAGGAAGAGAACATTCGACGTTGTCAATAACATGTTTGATATTTAAATGAAGTAAATCGTCGGTATATTTGAATGTACAATTGAAGGTCCTTGCAAGGTTTGTTCTACTACTCATTATAGGCTTTTGAAGCTCAGTATTAAGGTCTTTCGATTAATGACTAACTTTGTCATTCTTAACATATTACAGTAAACCTTTTCACTCTTATTACAATACTTGTTAAATTTCGTTAAAACGTATTATAAACATTTACATTTATGATATGATGCTTGCTTATTCTGTCGGACAATCTGAACTCGTTGTTATCTAAGTTTCTGAACATAAGGATTGTTTCTAGATATTTTTATTTAACTAGCATTGCATTAATGTTGATAAGAATTACGTGTTTCTACTATGTTGTATAAATACATAATATAGAATAATATATATTTTTTTAAATAAGATATATCTACAAGATGTTTGGCAGCCATTTTGAATTTCGGTTGTTACTACATTGCAATCATTGTTATCTTAAAGGTTGATTTTGGTTAAGTGATTTTCAGACACTTGGAACACAGAGGATGGTTCCAGTCAATTTCGAATGGGCTGATTGGCTAATTAAAGACATTTCTCAACATAACGCCAAACCTCTTTAAAGTGCAAAATATTTTGTGAGACAAATACAATGGCAGTGTTACAGTGTTTTATTACCCATAATGAACAAGCTCACTAAAGTAGTTACGTGAATGATTTTATTGAATTTCAGCAAATGGATGAGACTTCCATGTGCACACAGTTAGAGCAGCCACACACATACATGAACACTGGTAACACCTGGTAGGTAGTTATTGACACCACTCATTTCAACATGTCACGCATGCCAACTACGTGTAACAGCCAGCTGATACCCATCCCACACCTACAGTAACAGAGAAGTTCTGATACACGTGGATCTCGACCCACATACATGTAGTGATGTCCTCTGTGTGTCATTTTCAAAGTAAACAAGTGGATTTTGAATGATGTTTAAGAAACCAACCTGGCAGTTAAATAGATTAAAACCGACCATGAGGATAACTGTTGTATCATGTTTACAAAATGAAGTTACATTTAAAAGATTTATCGGATGTAGAGTTTTGTTGGAAATAATACCGGAAATCGGTATAAATCCGTTATATATACATGTGTAGCAGGAATCCGCTACAATTTACACTAAAATGTATACTCTTCATAAAAACAAAATTAATCTCAAACAATGCACCGATACAAATTTCACAAACATATATGGTATTTACGAGAGAAAGTTTTTTGCGATGTCGTAAAAACTGATGACAAATAACTTTGCGGTAGAAAGTTTTCAGTGTATTCATTACAAACATTATCTGGCGATATTTGGGCAAATATAATAAACTCTTGCGAACTTTTTTTTCGCGAGTGAATTCGTGTTTGCTGTCTAGTTTGCTAGTGGAGAAATCGCTGAATTATCACGTGAATGTAAACATCCACTATGTACACATTTATTTCTATTTTCAGATCGCGATCAGATAGTTGATCCAAAGTAAGCGTTTTAAACATCACTCAAATAATTCGAATAAATGACTCCCCAGAAAACTTTATTCAGAAAAATTAAATTTCGAGTAAAATATAACACGATTATTATGAATTCGTGCGGTATATGACTAACTCGTTAAAGCAAATAATTATTGCTAAACTTTACGTGTGCGAGACAAATCTTTGATTGAGTCGAAAACAGGACCTTGCCATCTGTTAAAAAGAGCAATAGGTTTCTTTTCACGTATTTCCAATAAACGTATTACTATGTGTATCAGTTATCACGAACTTTTGAATCACAAGCATATTGGGCAAATATAATCTATAAGAATAAGCTTAATACCGATATCCATAGCTAAACCGTAACAGGGAAAATTTACTAAGGTATGTGATAAAAAGAAAACTGTAGAACACTTTTTTTCACTGCGTGCTGGAATAGAATGACTTTTTTCGGGATTGAAATTTCCATAAGGTAATTATAAATAGTCGACTTACAAATGTAAATGTCAATACTCTAAGACAAATTACCGCGAACATGTACAGCTCACAATATGTTTGTGACAAACAGTAGGTGAGATTATTTAACTTATTTATTTGTTTTCTTCGTTGAAATATATCCTGATTCACTGCTACCGTCCGAGACCATACCAACCTTTTAAACAGGAACCGTGTCACTCCGGTCACGTGTCATCCGAAACAAAAATCATTTCTGAATATTAGCATGGAAATTCATTAATCCGGATACAGTTTGAAATATTTAGTGTTAAAACTTATGTGGTGTGTCTTAGTACTATGGCTCAAAGTGTTGTTGATACATTCACGTCATTCTTGTCAAATTCACTCATGCAAACCAGTTAGTCGAAATCCAAAGATGTAGTTGTCGTATGCATTCGTTTCATTGAAATTTTCTTGAAGCATTCTCGAAATTGCAGTAAATCGCTGAGAGATTTTCTGAATTGCGCACTAAGGCAAACATAAATCCAAAAGTTCACAAGAAAACTCACGTAAACGAGCACGTTGAGAATGACGGCGAGATATAACGTAGTCAGACTGCTAAACAACGTATTGTCATAAAACAAGATGGCGAACACCATTCCATTCGGAAGTTCTACTAGTATAAACATTATGACGAGGATAATAATCATTTGGGAGGTCCGTTTGATCTGCCGAAAGTCTCGGCGCTCGCGTTCGTTTTCCTCGTGCGCGTGTAAAAGTAATATCCGCTTAGATTCTGATTTCAACTTCCGGACAAGAAGAAAGGTCGTCACTATCAGCAGAGTACAAGGCACCAGTTGGCCGAGGGCACACCGAAAGATATTTACAAGTCTCTCGTACTTTTCCGAGATGTCTGGATTGTCATGACAAAGGCACATATCTTGCGTAAATCCGTTTTCATCAACGACTCGGATGAAATCGTAATTCGTGTAGAGAAATCTTGGGGTGTACATTGCTGCTGCGAGAAATAGACTCCCCAACACGCTATACAAGGAAACCCGAATTGTACATAGTCTTGGCCCCACAAAGGGGTGCGCTATGACAATGTAGCGCTGAATCCCCAAACACGTGGTAATCCAAACGGAGGCTGTATGGAACAAGGAGCTTAAGTGAGACAAGTAGTCGTAAAAATAGCACATAGGGTAATCCATCGGGGTATCAGCGTGACCCAGCCCATAGATATACACGTATAGATAACTAATGACCCCTCCCGACATAGTGTCACTCATGGCTAGAGCAATCAAAAGTATAGTGGTAGGGGATCGCATCTTCTTCCGGGTAAACACTGCAATGACCAGGACGTTTGTGATAAGCGTCACACCGAAGATGATCGGACATAGCACCCCATACACGCCAAATGCAAAGGGATATGCGTGGGGTAGACATGTCTCGTTCTCGAAGTTACCTTTGAGATTCACGGTAATATTGCTGCTGGTATTTCCGGATTCCGGACGAAAATCCTGATAATCCCCAACAGCCATATCGATTAATGTCAAAAGTTTTCAAGTATGAATTCAACAGTCGGTTTTCACTCATACATTCGATAATTAATTCACACTGAATGGTCATACGTCAAAGTCAAATATGTTTGTCCCTTTATCCGACTGTGTACACCGTGAATGATATATGAAACACGATTACAATATTAAGAACTTCTATATAAATCAACATACGCCTGTATATAGGGCTGCCAACTTTTTTGTAGGGATGGCGTCTGAATTTTATATCTTTACCTGGCGACTTACTTGAACAGTCCGCAATTTATCGTATATATCTCAGCGCACATATACAATGTTTGTCAAATTCCTTTATCGAATATGTTCACATACTGCTCGGGGATAACACGTTTTTTTTCATTTAAAGATATCCTCACATGATTCGGCAGAAAATAGTTTTCTTTAGCTGTTGTAATTTGGTTGAAGCTAAAATCCCCTGTTTCTAGTCGCCCGGTCCCCCACCGAGTGTGGCTATCCTCTGTTAGCATACGAACCGGAATCAGAGGCCCGTTGTCGCGTTTATGAAACAAACACTCCCGTTCAATCAATAGAAGGTATTTAGTGGTTAAACCCGTTGTCCAGGAGTACTGAGAACTGTTAAACCTGTTAACGGTCTATTGGTTTGTATCAGAATATATCAGCAAAACGTTGTCCTCATTTGCACTTATAGTATAATTGACTAGTTTGTGGTATTGTCCTGAAAAGTACACACCTAACTTTGTCATCTCCCGTGTGACGTCGTCCAGGCTCCGTAACTACCCTCAAGCAAAGTCACTGTCTGTGTGTACATCGACACGGCCCGCGCACGTACTGGAAACAAAGTATTTAACACGTATACATGTAACTATGACACGTCGCCTCTGTATTGGCTACATTTGACATCAATGGGTTTTATAAAGGCGGCCTTGCTATTACAGAACTCATTAGTTGTACGTTGTCCAATCACTTACATACGACTCACTACCTGACGTTTTTTTCTTGGAAAACAGTTCATCTGAACTCTCCGATACCTGCGGTACTTATAGCAGTAGACTGGTGTGTCTTTGGATGCGGTGCCGTCCTCAGCATACATACATTTCCATCAGCTCCCTAACCATATAGATCTGTTACACACACTCAATATGTTTCGTTCTCTAAGACTTACCAAACTTGTCTAGAGCGAGGGGTATTTATCACCAAGTACTGTAAGTGTTTTCGGAGACGTATTTTTGTCAACTTCCTTGAATCAATTTAACATTTCGGCGACCTTACGATTTCGTTGATCTATTTCCGAATATCACATACAATAGTGCTTTGACACAGCTGGAATGATTTGATCAAAAACCTTTCAGCAAGCTTTACCTCGATTTATTTCATAAGGACGAGTTGTAATAACGCCAATTGTTTCCTGTCCTCTAGCTTGATTGGTTGGCGTATAAATTGTCTGCCAGGTTTAAAGGTTTCAATTCAATTATATAAAATTCTTCATGAGTGTCACTGTTCACATTGTTCACACCCTTTAAGATTAGATCATTTTACAGTACAAGAAATATTTTGAAGACATCACAGGAACGGCAATATAGGTAATCATATCCCTCTGGCCCCTAAGCAGACTGCCCACTACATAACCTGGTTTACCGTCCTTGTACCTGTATGCCGGGATGTTCGCGGGATCTGATTCATCTTATCAATGGATCTAACATGGACGGCACATGTATCCACATGGATTTTCTGTCTGTCATTGACCATCCTTGACTGTTCCCGTGTATTCACACACCCACTATGTATGTATACACGTATCCCCTTCACACTGGTATGTACGTGTGAAGAGGTAGCAGCATGCGTATTGGCACGATGTGTCCAATTACCCCAGCGTCCATTGGACTCTTTTGGCCCCCATCGATGACCATGCATGTTGTAAGGGCATTGGAATGGCATATTTGTTCCAATTAGTGGTATTTAAGAATTGTAAATACGCCTCATGGAGGGCTTACTCGTCCCGCAACACAATTACAAGTTTAAACATCCCTGCATAAAAGTATACTAATCCGAACCTCTTCATTGCTTTACATTTAGATTCGGCCTTCAGGCAATTTGTCAAATCGAAATGTTACAGAAATTTTTACCGTGAAAATCATCATTATAAAAAATCTGTGTTCAGTCAGAGATATATACCAACTGTATCAAATTATAATAAAATGAAGAGAAATGACGCAATTTATTCAATCGAAGGAAAGGAAATTTGAATCTAAAACCTTTTTTTATGGTAATTGAAACAATATCGGATATTAGCTTTTATGTAGATTATTATTATGATACATTTAGTCCGGGGCCTTAGGGAATCCCGTATGCATTTTCTGAAGAAAGCAAGAGACCTTATTTAATCTAATGTATATG
>JAUMHH010164855.1:0-17037 GCA_032359455.1 Chlamys rubida | reverse complement strand
CACATTAGCTATAGTTCGTTTGGTGAATTGTCTGGGAAACAGTCGAAATTGATTAATATGCATTTATATAGCGAGTCAGGTAACAATACATTCTGTTGATGATACACAATTGGTGAACAGAGTGTGAGAAAAATAATCATTCACCCCCTTGAGATGATATTGGAAATATCAACCCTCGGAGAAAGATTCTTAAGTTCTTCATGGTTTTCATGGCGAATCCTCGTGTTTGGCAACTTAAAATCTTCCCCCTCGGTTTGAGATTCCCCTACCTCACCCCAAGAAGGTGAGATATTATATTTATCTCACATGGCTGCGCTCAGTTCAGTTGACTGTGTTTTATTATGCCGTCACGTCACGTAATTTTGTGATGTGGTTATAGTTGCATGAACACTGGATATAAAATGATGTTCTTGTATTAAGGTAATTTTAACGCATATAAACATCAAAAAGTATCAAAGGATTACGTCTCGCTTTCCATTGGTATAAAATGTTGTGTTATATATTAATTGTCAACAGGGCACATCTAACTGGGGATTTTGCTATTTGAAACAGAATCAGTAAAAGCGAATCGAATCAACTATGGTGTACAAGTTCAATAAGCATGAAAGTGTTCCTACTAAGGAAAAATACTAGAGAAGAACAGAAAATAATGCAGTGCTAAATTATCAACAAAGTAATTCGATCTCAAAACATATTTAACTAGCACAATTTATGAACAAATATTTGGGTTAGTTATATCTTGTTTAATGTCTAACTGCTAAGGTCATTTACGGTCCTGATAATGAATACCATTGAATACGTACAAGGAGAATAAGACCACGTGTATTGGAAAGGTAATTGTCATCTGTTATATCGATGATACCCACCATGTCAATCCGAAAAAATACAATCAGTGTTACTTCCGCAAAGCGAGAACTGGGGTAGTATCTAACTAGCATATGTGCCGACTATTGGGGGAACCTTTATAATCACGGGTTTTCGTATGACGACCACAGAAAGGTGGCAATCCATCGGACACATATACAAAAGCGTTTGATATAACGTTATATATATATATTATACATCATGAAGTGAATGAGCTATCTTATGCACTTGTCAATCATAATAGCACGTACCTTGTTTGTCAATAAGCCATTTTTTTTTATATAAAGGAGTGTTTTATAAGATTTGAATCAAACTGATTTCCTCATTTATCATGCATTCCCTTTAAAACACACAATTTGTTTTAATCAGAACAAAAGCAACTGTTGTCCTTTAAATCATTTAATGAAAAGACAAAATAATATTGCTGCTGATAACACGCATCTCGAGATTTACGCTGACGTTGCTTGTTTTAATCTGATCCTGTAGAAGACAAAAGAAAAGACATAAGGTGATATAAGTTTTACCCGTTCTGGGTGCATTTGTTGTTGTTGGCCTTTTCCACATCAATTACCCATCGCCATATCTAATACGAAATACATTATAATCGTTTTTTAAAACCCTGCTTGAATACATACGGAACTCATATTTTCATCGAAAAGTTAATTTCCTTTGCACATTTGTAAATGTCAATGCACAACAATGTATTCATGTCAAATAAACAATGCGTTTTATAGCCAATGTTTATAATCCAAATTAGTAATGTACAAAGCAATTCTATGAATATCACGAGCGATATAATACCCCTTTCAATGTCACCGCCTTCATATACATTCTCGCGTATATTTGGTGTCATCAATAGAATATATTTAGAACAAAAAATACCTTTCAGTGAACATCACAATCGATGTTGTCTTAACGGCCGTACCAACCACGTCGACAACACCGGTAGCCCCTGGAGCCCCATCCATAGGATCCAGGTATACTGCACCTCGCATATGTGTTTTGGTAACCCGGAGGACAAGTTCGAGCACATACGCATCTTCCCCTCTGACCTACAAGGAAAAAATACAACTGCTTTGGTAAAAGTTCAAAGTTCAGCTAAGGTCATTTAAGGACGTGCCTTCATATTTATAATGTTTACAGGTGAGTTGGAGGCAGTATGCCATCTGCATTAATATTTTAAACTATGACATTTGCAACATTTACCCAAAAGAGAAACAGTTGCAGCAAGTTTTCATTATAATTCGGACAATTACAGAACTACACTAAAATGCCCCCATCATCCCAAATTATGCATCACAGAGTGCTCGCAATACCACACTACACATATTTCAGCAAAAACGGATAATATCTATATTTTGACAAATCAGAATTAAGAAAAGAAGTCATGATATAGTTCGCAGTACCATAATACACTTAAGTGCCAAAATTGATCAGAGTCGGACTGTAAATAAATTTCAACCTGAAGCGAGTATAATGCGATCATCTCGTCTAATCTTAAAACTGATGTCACGCTAAATTCTGCAGTGTAAAAAAAATCAACGCGACAAATTCGATCAGAATAGAGTAATACCTTAATTTTAAACCAATCAGAAGCGAGTACATTTCAGCCATCTTTTCCGCGGGTAAGTTTTCAGTGCCATAATAACATACGTACTAAATTGCAGTGATATCGTACGATATCTAAAATTTGAACAATCAGGGGCCTCAGTAAAAAGCTTGGATGCAAAGCTGTGCAAAAATACGCATAGAAGTAGTTGTAGTTTTTTCAGAGAGAACCTTTTTAGAGCAGTAGATGTTAAGCTGCTTGTTTATTTTTGTCTTTATTGTTTTGTTTTTTAGTTAATATGATGAAGATGTCAACATATATTGGGGCCACTCAAAGGCCACTTCAAAATGCCAATTATCCGAAATAAACTTTGACCTTCCAACCGGTCATACTATCATATTATACTGACAATGGGCTGACACCAGTCCTTACTCCCAGGGACAAAACCCCATGTTCTTCTTTGCTTAGGCCAACGTTTTTACAAAAGCGATATATTGCCAAGTAATGGATAAGAAAGCAAAAAAATTGTTCGTAATAGGAAACAATAAAAATCCCGAATGTTGTTTTAGTTTTCATTGCTAAAACAAATCTCCAACTCTTTCGGGGGTCCCAAAATTAATCACTTTTCTTACGAATCAATAGTCATAATGTTCTTTAATCCTAAAATGCAAGGGGTCTCATGTTACGAATGTGCTCTTTTGAGGTTTAACTCTTATAAAATTTAGCTATTATGATCCACTTTAAAAGCAAAGACTCATCTAAACAGTTTGTCAAAATAATAGATGCATCTTGCTTGAAGATTTTTGTTTACAAGTTTAAAAAAATCGTCTAATTCGGCAGCCATTTGAGTGTCCCAAATTTGTGTGTGTTTTGATTCACCCTCGCAATGTTAAAATTTCACTTCTTATATTAAATTTATCTCTGAATGTTTCACAAGTTGTTTGCTTGTGGAAAAATTTACAATATTGGGATTTTATTACGTGTTATGTTTAACTGAAGTTCTTTTTGATTTTTGTATCCTTCGAAAGAAGAAAAAAGGACACACAAAATATGGCAAATCAGAAGCACACTACCCCAGTTTGTTGGCTGTTTTGCAACATCAGGAGGAGAAACACGTTTCCGTTGACCCATTGAATAGTAAGAAAAACTAAAAAGCAAGATGTGCTGAATCAATCGTTAAATCTGCAAATTGTTGTGAAAAACTGCTTTTTGAGAAAATGCTTAAGTTCAAGAAACTTTCTTACTATAATGTAGAAGAAAAATACCCTTTTTATCAATTATACAAACATTCATAGGTTTCTTATAACACACATGCAAGAGATTGTTTAAAATTGTTTCACCACAAATCATATATTGTGTTAAATTAGTACGAACACATTAACATACACATATTTGTATTTTTCCATTTTTAATGGTATTTAATCCTTTTGCCAAATAAGATGTAATAGAAAAATTAGTACGTGATGTTTTTAACTTCTTCGAGGAATACATCCTTCAGCAATCTGAGTGATGATTTCTCGTCTTCTTTGAAAACCATATGATACAGTGTATCATTATATGATATTAGTTCATCCCTATCAGACATGACATTAACAAATACACCATATACACCATAAGATATATATTGAGAACAATATTAATTAAGTGCGGTTAAGATTATGCCACGCCTAATTTGTACTGGAGTAGTTACAAACATTGCCACTACTCACCGTTTACCGGGGCGATGCCTAGGCACATCAGACCTACAGTCACCAGCAGAATCGTCAGTACAAGTTTGTTGTTCATCTTCGACTATTGTGGAGCTTCGTTGTGGATAACACTGACGATGCATACAAGACTTGGCGTATTTATAAGCCAGGGAACCCGACGTAATCATTGATCATTATTTACAACCGGATCTGATAGACGCGCACATCTATGTTTTACATGACAATTTACAGTCAAGTTTTTATAACAACTACAACACCATTCATTTCCTTGTTCGTTTCCTTTAAGACGATCAAAGTTCCATTTTGTACCTTCTTCTAAGAATTGACATTTCTAAAAACATCACCTCATATTAATAAATCGTATTTGTGATTATTTTTATTTCTAACACGAACAATAACTTGAATGCACAGATTGACCTCATGTTCGTTTCTGTATCGAAATTTCATTTTTGATAAATAAATATGAACGTATCATGAATCATCTTTAATGCAAATATTTCTTTATTTCCTTTACTAGGAAATATGTAAATAGAATTTCTACGAATACATTTATCGGTAATATATATAAGTAAAGAACTAAAAATAACTTTTTATTTTTTAAGGGGAATGAGCACACAGACATGCTTTGTGCTAAGTGCACTCTCGTTTTCATAAATTCAAACGGAAAAGCCGCTGCTATGTTACAAGAGGTTAATCTGTGATTAATGTTATCGTTTGTAAGAGATATATATTAATGCCGATAATTTAAATATTGAGGACTGTCAAGTATAATGCACAACAGGTTACTTCTCTATTTTGCTTCAAGAACTGACAGGAATTTCAAGTTATGTCAGTATCGTTCAGAACACGTTTATATAATTATAAATGATAAATTTAGAGTTTTCACCCTGGAGTCATCATTAAAATCTACTATAATTTTTCACATTATTCCTTTTACGTTTGAATCTGGGGTTTATATATTCTTTTGTAAGATAATATATTTGTTTAGGTTTGTAGAGTCAAATTATTTTTCCTGATTGACTGTTTAACAAGTGTGTGCCTGGAAACAATGCTCACCTTTGGCTTTAAAAAAAGGTAGGTGTAAGGGGTTATTTATAATTTTCACATTTTAACAGTGAATTATCAAAGCATAACGGTATTCAATTTGACACAAAAAAACAATATTTATATATATGTAATACATATATCTGGATATTATGTATATGTTGCGGTATACTAGTACATGTTAAAACTTAATTTTACAATTAGTTATTTTCAAATACACAGATATTTTTGATGTTTTTTATCATACGTACTAATGATCATAAAAGTATACAAGTTGACGCAAAACTCAATATACATGTATTATATATGTATCTTTGATATTCTATATTAGGCAAAGAAGTAATAACGACCGTGCAGACAAAGAAATCTGTCAAAGTTTCAAAGCGATCTGCCCTTAAATAAGACAGAAACATGAACATTTACATATCACAACATGTAACAGAGATAAACAGATACCATGAAATAATACAACAACAAAAATACAAAAACAAAAAAACATTAGTTACTTATATGAAATATGTTGTTGTAATTACATATCCCTTCGGTTAGCTTCTAACCGAAAGCTCATTATCGTCAAAAAAAACGTCATCTTCAATACGTGAGGCCAAGTGAAAATCTTAAAAAATCTACTGAGGTAAACATATTTTGTGGTTGTTCGTTTAAACACGGCGTGAAAATAAAAATTGAGAGACGGTGTATATGTACGCCAAAATGGCGGACGTGGTCACGTCCACTCGACAAGGTAGTAAAGATTGTCAAAGATGGAAAACTTAAGCGAAGGTGACAGTAACTAAATATGCTGCTACGATGGTATCTTTTAATAGTTTAGTATATACTGCTGTATACTAGTATTTTGTGCTGAAAGATAAGATTGAAAAACATATTATTTTAAACATAATAATTCATTGGAAATAAAATAACACTTTGTTTCGTTTAAAAAATATAAACCGATATATCATCAGTCAGAGTAACAGAAATATTGAATTCATTCGATTAGTTTGGAATTTCCTTAATATTTTACCATTCCTAGACTAATATTTTGTATAGCATTGTTTAGTTGTGATAACACCGAGAACTCTGTTAGGTGTACTATGATTAAGTTATTTGCAGAATGATCAATCTAATAAGAACAAATACCTTTGCCAAGCATTCCAAAGGCTCAGATCTTTTGTCAACTTCCTTTTATTATTTTTTCCGTATGATCCAAATGTTTTAAATTTGGTTGATGTCAGGAATGTTACCCCGCCTTTGTAATAATATAAACCCTTCGACTTATGACAGGGAGCAAAAACTTACTGAGAGATATGTTCCTTTTTAGAGAGTACCAAACATTCGGAAACCATCTTAAATCGTTTGCCATTGGTATTGGACTTAGTTTACAAATACTTACCTGTAACAGCACAAAGGAGAAATCGTTTAGATAACGATAGTTACCTAATGTTTACTGATGTTTACAGACAGTAATATCCGTTTACAGACAGTTATATCCGTTTACAGACAGTTATATCCGTTTACAGACAGTTATATCCGTTTACAGACAGTTATTTCCGTACGGGATTATAATTTTTCATGAAACATTTAGATTTCTTCTGTTAATACTGGTTTGCATATAAAATTATTTCATCACCCGATAAATTTTGAAATAAATAACATAACAGCGCTTTCTCAGCGAAATCCTATTTCAAATTGTTCGTAATTCATTTATCAGTTTAACGCATAACTGACACATTTTAAAGAAAATGTGTTTGTGTATTTTCAATTAAATAGATATGTGCCCTTAATTTCTGAACAAAACAAATGTGCTATTTCTTTCACACAGACTTATTATAAAATGTTATATTAACGCACTTTCATATCCCACTTTTTTCATAGAATTAGTTCCTAATTTACCTACTTTCTACTTTCCTGGACTTGATGTGAACATAATTTCGAATGTCATTTGTTAATTAGGATTGCGGAAATACAGGTATCTTCCCTTTTTAGTGTCCATGGTGTTTTTTCTCTTTGCTTATACCTCGTCTCAGTTACTGTTAGTCTAAATTTTGTTCTTGTTAAGGACCATGGCCTACTGCAATGTGGTTTGTCGTATATACAGTAACCTCCCCTTAATTTCGCTAAGGATATAACTGTATCGCAGTTGAGTCATGACACTTCCGCTCACCAGGTAACTTAGTGTGTTGCAGTGATTGTAGAAGAATCAGAAATACGGCTTTCGAATCTCGGTGTAGGGCAGCTACTGATTTGTTATTCGGAACACCGTTGATGATATTGTTTTTTTTTCATCTTTATTATTTTACATAAAGTCCTGCAGGGTTTGGGTTTCTTTTCAGAAATGATTTATCAAAGCTATAGTTATGCCGGGAACATCAGGTTTCCAATGCGTGCCAACAGTGTTTGGCAGTGGTACGGGGAATCATATTCTTACATTCTTTTTATTTTCTTGAATGATTCTAAATAAATATTTTCACAAATTAACAAGTGTTGACAAGAATGACTCTCAGACACATAATGTTCCATCGATAAAATAAAACAAACAATATCGAATCTGGAGTAATGTATGATATATTAAGATTATATCTAAAACAATACCAGAAATGTGAGTACTATGGAGACAGAGCAATTTGTCAGCACTGTCAATAAAACACGGAGAATATTACACAAATAAAGACAGATCAAGAAAGCTTTCTGTGAAAGTGAAGAATTGGATAGGCGTTGCAAGCTTGTCAAGCGCGAGATGCCGTCCACACAAAGGGATAGTCAAGACCGTCAAAACATTGTATAATGACCATATTGTCAATGTTTTCTAGCGGTGGGAGGGGCGCCTCCGATCTACTCTCAGACAGTTCGCTCTAGGCACGAACTTGTCCGTGTGGTCTGATGAAAGTGATAGATGACATCGAAACATGATTTCCAACATAAATATCTTCATTACATGACTGTTGTGTTGTATTTATAAGCGAGTAGACAGATATCCCGTTTCGTTTCATTTTCCACTCCTTGTAATTTTTATACTACAATTTACACTTGCTGTGTTTACCTAGCTTTTCCAAAACAACAAACTCATTCTTTCTAATGAAGCATAGATATTAGGGCATTGAAGGAACAGTGTTTAGGAAACAAATGGGGTTAACAAAAGCGAGGATAAGAAATGTTGGGAAAAGATGTCTGCCTATATAACAATGTGGCATGGACCAGTTTACCGTGATCCGTACTGTCCATTGAGTCATGTATGCAACCTGTCATCGCTACATGCCCTGTGGTCACGATCATGCCATTTATATCTTGATATAGATGTAAATATGTCAGATGACCATCATCATGAAACAGTACAGCCAAAACCAGACGAACTCTTGACCAGACATCCACACATCCTAGATAATACAGGACTGTACGGAACAGGCCACATTCAGGAGGACACTAAGTGGCCCTTACCAGCAGTGACAAAAACAAAATACAGTGTCTAATAACAGCTACTGAGTATCATCAGTACTGCCATTTATTTAGTATCGGTACTAGTAATGGAATAATACGTAATAACGGAAAAGAACGAAGTCATTCTATAAGATTACAGCAGGGGTAGTAATTAACATAAAGGTCGCCGACATGGATATACCTTCACTGGTACTCACCTGTTTTTGTCTGTCGTTGTCGGTTTATTTCTCCTACTGTCAGAGTAACCAGAATTGTAATATTGATACATTTGAGGTCCAAAAGGACTTCAATGCAACAGCGTTTGAAGGTTACTGGTACGTAATATCAGCTAACAGGCGGTTTAATCCTTTCCAAGTTGCAATGGCCAACAGTTACGGCGGAGGAATGAATGCAGGTGGCATGGGAGCAGGTTCGGGTATGTTTTCCGGATTCAATGTTGGAATGCCACGACAGATGCCATGGGCAAACGGACAACAGATGAGAAATCTTCGCTACTTTTTCGAAATGACGTCAGAAAATGGCACTATGCTCACATTAGCATGTAAGTATATATTTTAATCCTTTTGATGCCCTTCTTGTAGTTAAGAAATAATTGTGTCAGACTAGGTCCAGTTGTTTAAAAGGTGATTAGCTAAATCAACGATAAGCGCATATTTTTAATTTTTGTGTATCTTTAAAACACAACCGTTAACTGAGTTAAAAATTTCCAGATAGCAAATAATATTAATATAGTAGAGTAAAACTGCACACTAAATTAGGAGTTTGTACCTTGTATATTGACCTAATTGTTAGAGGTTGAAAAATAAAATGTCGTTAAACCTAGATTAAGCAAACCACCTTTTGCATAACATTTTGCCCAGATGAGATAAACAGCGTCCTGCATTTTCTGGTGATGATCTGATCGAAAACTGACAAAAGTTGTTCAGAGGGGAAGTACATTGCATCGGAGAATGTCATACACCTTGATTTAAATAAGGTTAATTACTATAAATTATAACCAGGCTTATCAGTCTTGACCATTTGTTAATGTCAATTTATTTCATATACATTGTCGTAACCATAGTTTCGCCTGTCCTATAACTACATGAAATATACCCATATTGAGTATATCTTAATTGATAGAAAATAAAGCTTTTCTGAAATGTTTTATAAATTTCCCCTTATTTGCGTTTGTCGATGCAGACAGTCTAATACCTAAACATCATGCCTTGGTAAAGTCATGTTATTAGCAATGTTCTGTCTCTCGTATTCGTCTTGCAGGTTTCTAGTAATTAATTTTGGGTGATGGGGACAAACTAACTCATTCTAAATACACATGACAGTTGATAGAGTTGTGAATGGTATTGCTATTGGCCTTCTGTCGCCACGGACATTTTGTCGGGGCCTTATTCGCTGAATCTTGGTTATGACGAGCGCAACTAGTGATACAAGAAACTTAACACTTCCCGAGAATCAATGTCACGTGTGGTGCCACCTTTTCCTTTTCTTCTTTAGATAGTCACGTTGGCCTGTTAACAGTTTTCTGTGTTTGATGTCATAATACTATCTATAATATACCTGTCGTGGGTTTCTGATGCTTTTATTTTGGTATTCTGTTATTTTCAATATTATTTTACATGGACAAAGAACACAATTGTTTCTATACCTGTAGTATAATATGATATTAGACGAACTCTCTCCTTTAAATGAAATGGAAATGTTTTGTTCTCTTGAACCCAGGAGAATCTAGAAATACCGAACAAAATATACATAATACTCTCAGTATATGTGTTAGTTGGTTACGTAATGTAACACCTCAATGGCTTTTATTTAAGGATTAACTTGAATGTATTTTTCATGTTATGGAGATATAACGCAAAAAAACGGAATGTACTCTAAATAAACCGCGAAGTGGTTTATGATGAGAGTACATTCCGGTTTTTTTGTGTTATAGCTCCATAACATGAAAAATATATTCAAGTTAATCCCTATAATTTCATCTACTATACACAATCCCTATGGAAATACATTTTTATTGATGGACTCTTTCTCTTAGAAATCATTTCGCTGCTGTATCAGCCAATCAAAAGCGACGTTACAAACGGCGACGTCATTATTTTACGTTATTGCCTGATAACATAAATTTTTAAGCCAATGAAAATGCTTGTTACAAGCAAGATTATATTATTTTACAGTATTGATGGGATTTTCCATAAAGCCATGGCTGATTAGGATCATTTTGGCTCAACAGAGCAAAAGAGTCGTTCTATTTATTTTTCTTACAAAGCGGTATTATCTTCAAAAGGACTTGGTTGCTGCGAAAACAAACCGTTTGCCCCAATGATCCATTAACAACTCTATGCAGGTTTTTTGGGGGGTTTTGTTGCAGAGCCTGCTTATTAAAGCAGAACCCGATTAAGCTTATGATTTATGACAGGGACAGATTGACCGGATATTGCTACATGTATGACAGTTCAGACGAGCTGTAGTACAAACACACGTTTTCTCTACTCTGAACTTGTAATGTAGTATCGAAGAATAGGTTATTTTGATTAATCGTTTTATTTACGTTACATTGATTTATTCGTACTCTTCACGTGGTCGATTTATTTCGATAAAGTCGCGACTGGAAATCGCAGTAGGTTCTCTCTGCCTCCGTTCTCTTTGATGTTCTCCTTATTGTCATGATCTGTGTGATTACTGGGCGTATTCCACGTCCTCAGCTTAAATGTAGAGACGTCGTGGACGTGGTCTCACTACCGTTGGTCACACAAATGATAGATACTTTTGTTCGAAATACATAGTCACATAAAATAGACGATACAACACATTACGTCATGATAAGGAAAATGCAAATATTGTATCAAATTTCAGCCGTTTGGGATCCTTTTAACATTGCATTCAATCTGATTTCTTATCTACTGATCTGACGCTGTTGTTGTTTGTTGACAAAACCATTGATTCGCCAGTTGTCTGAGCAGCTGTGGTGAACCACGCCCGACTCCAACACACATGTATAGGTGTCAATCAACCAGCTGATAATGGTCACTTCGTTTTTAGAACTAACCCTGATGCCCTAATGCCAACGTACATATGTTATACTTGTAACCCAGCTGAAACAATCAACGGGTGACATATGTACATATAAATAATGATTAACCGCAACAAAACTTGGTCAGGGACGTGCGCTGCCTGCGGCTAATCATATGTACCTATATCGCTCTATAAATACAATCTAGATAGGAAAGTACATCGCTGATTCCGAATACTTAATTTCGCTCACCGGCATGATTCCAAAGCTTCCTTAATATTTAAATGAACAGTAATGATCACTGATCAGACAAATGGAAGGCAGTGGCTTTGTTTATTTAATATTGTCAAATCTGCAATATTTCTCGACTAGAAAATCCTCTGTCATTTTGAATGCTCTGTAGAGTATATGTACACATAAATACAGAGAGTATGAGCTAATATATTTAAATAAATATTCATGTATGGGGATTAAAAGTCTATATTTTATCCGTCATTATGATAAATTATGAACGGTACATATTATTTCTTATCAGTGGAAACAGTTCAATTTATTGATAAGCAAGGCTTTAAAACGTTAGTGGGGATCAACTAGGTTTGCCTTATTGATGTTGGTTTCAGTTTACATATACATATTATGAAGATGCGATGGTGTAGTGGAAGGAGCTGTTGATATTTCTAGGCTAGGCGAGGGTATGCCGTAGGTCGTGAGTTCGAGGCTCGGAGAGGACTAGGGATATTTCTAGGCTAGGCGAGGGTATGACGTAGGTCGTGAGTTCGAGGCTCGGAGAGGAGCTGGGGATATTTCTAGGCTAGGCGAGGGTATGCCGTAGGTCGTGAATTGTCTTCCTATGTTCCTATATCATTTATTCAATTAAAAACACGTTTCATATACACTTGTGTTTGTTGCTCTGAAGATTTAAGATATGAACTACCTGTTGGTATTGTACCGTAATGTAATTTATATATAATATACTCTAACGTAATGTTTGCATATGTTTTAATTCCATTTCGTTTACTTTGCGCTTTAATAGTTACCACATGCTCCTTAATTATATAAGAAAATAATTATTAAATAATATATTGCATTTGTACATATTAAATTATTCAGTGTATACAGTAGTATATGATATAGATCGTATACCAAAGTATACATACTATTTACAACTTGAAGTTAAATGTAAAAGAGGCGTTGACTATGTTGATTTAATATTATCAAGTCTACAATATTACTCGACTAAAAAATCCGCTGTCATTTCCAATGCTCTAAGGATGTACATATACATACAGCGAGTATAAGCTAGTTTATGGGATATTTAGATATTCCTGATTTAGGTAACGAGATAGTAAACACATATTTATGATATAAGGCAGTGTGAATTGATTAAATAAGGGTTAAATCGTTAATACCCTTTTAACATTGGTGAATTATACAATTACTATATGCGTTGTTTTCTACATTGCTTTTATATTGACCAAAAGATGTATGTATTAATTCAAAAAGGCATTTAAATATATGAGCGATTTTTTCAACAAGGGTGTATTCAATGAAATGTTAAAATTGGTTACAAGTAGGAGACCTACATTTGTATGTAAATGGTTATCAGAGTTAAAATAGAGGTTGTTATATTGTACACATGTAAATTTGTTCCGTTGAATTGCATCCCGTTTGTTTTCTACATCATAACCAAATGTATAAATGTTAATCGTCCTATAATCTTGAGCCTTTATTTTGAAGCTTATGTGTTCACAATTTCTGTATTTTTAGCTGGAACTGTAATGGGAAATCGATGTTTCTACGCACACGGCGTAAATAACCCGCCAAATGTGTCCATTCCAGCTAAGACCGAGTATTTATTCCAGGGTAGCTTGTTTCCTATTTGGGTGATCAGTACGGACTATGCTGGATATGCAGTTCTCTACTCCTGCTGGGATACTAACGTGAACGGCGAATGTAGTGGCAACAGTGTCCACGTCCTTACTCTCAATCGCGTCATGGAAGGCCACACTCCTGCAGAACTTGCAAAAGTTGAGGCCGCCAGTACGTACGCGTGTGTTCCACCGACCTCCCTGCGTACTGTCCTTCACAACGGTGGATGTTCTTTCAATGCCTCGTATTTCCCACTGGATGAATTCTCGATCATGAATGACATCAATTACTTCCCAGTGGGTTAGGTTACTTTTGTCTACAGAAACTTTAATCAATCACGCGAATGTAACATCATGTGAAATAATAGGCTGCAATGGATTTCATTAATTTTCTGCCAAAATACGGAACAGATTTATCTGGTAATATTAAATAAAGCAAATTTCCCGAATCGAAGGTATATTAGCTGCGCATCATATTGACCACACTGGACAGTACATTGACATTGCTAAAAGACTAACATTGATTTCTTATTTTCCAGTAGCTTTAAAGATGAGTGAAAGCCAACATAAAACATATGAATCCCTTCATTAAATACGTTTCAACGTTTTCCCTAACACCCTCTGTTAATGTACATGTGTGTATAAAATCACCATTGTCTTACAACGTAGATATTGATGTCTTTAATTCTCAAAATATAACATCGAAGCAGATTAGTGGTTAATTGGTTCATATGATCTTGTGTTTTTAATGTGATGTTTTTGGCCTTGTTTAAGTATTCTAAAACACTCCAGAATAGTAATTCGTGCATCAAGCATCGCCAATAATGTCGTTTTTTTATACCATCTTTACATTAATAAAAAGGTCCATCATATGAACAAAAAGTAAAGTGCCAAAAGACACTTTAAAATAACCTTAATGTTTTATAAAATAATTTTATAATGTAAATAAAGATTGACTTTATTGAAACACGTCTAAATGATGCTGTAGTAAAACAAAATAGTAAAAGTGGTATTACTGATGACGATTCTAGATAATTCAAAATACATGAATATGTCTGTATTTTGTCAAATTTCAATAAATGTAATTCATTTCACAGAAATGCAAAACGATATGTTTTACTTTACCAAACGTAAAAGAGCAGAAATCCTGGTATTATTGATAAACTGTCAACCTTTTATCTAGGAATAAAAAGGAACATACATTTAACAGTTCAGACAGATTCATCTGTATTCGGCTGGGTTGTTTTTTGTTCAATGAAAACTGCTGTCAGAAGATGTCGAGAAGCTCAAACAGTACACTGTGGATAGGTCGTATATATGACTAGGAATGTAATGTCCTCAGTCAAAATGGGGTGGCCGTGAATTGGCCGGATTGTACTTCCTGCGAAAGTTGGAAAACGAAATTCCTCTTCAGATATTTGATTTTGAAGTAGAACTTGGTGATGTGTAGTCGTCGCTTTACACGCGTCGTTTGACTATTCTTTACGACATCTGACTCGAAAACAGTCTGTCTTTGCCAATCCAAAGATCCTTTGCGTAGTGAGAGGCACTTCTGTTTTGCCACTGATGAAGGGTTGCTTGACAGGCGTCATTTCAAGTCCCTTTGAGTCAACAAATCTTTCCTTTTCGGTGATCCTTCTACCATAAGGTGTAACGGCACGTTTAGTCACTTAACCTTCGGCTTGACAGGAACTGTCTCAGAGTCGTCTTGAACGATTGCTCAGCTGCGAGAATCAGATCACTGGTGAGATCCATGCCGCCTGCAAGTGCTTGTTTGTCCACAGTTTTAATTTTTAATTTGATGACAATATGCCTGTTTGTTTGAATATAGGCTTCATAAATTCATCGAGCTCCAAAATCCTGCTTGCCATACCGTTCTAAATCGTCCCGCGTAATTGACGTTGTCTCGATCTCTCCTGTAAGCTACCCTTTCTGAAAATATACAATATCGCCCGTGTGGTCATTGCGCACGGTTTCAGTTTTTGCAGTTGTATTCTCTGTTGTAGAACTTATTGTATACAAAAGAAGGAAACCCTCTTATCATCTTCGATTCCTTGTTCCATAAGTGGACGGTACTATAAAGGTTCAACAATAATTCTTAATGGATGCTTTAGTCACCCTAAATTTCAATCCCCTGATAAGTCATATTCAGACCTCTATTAAGAATTGGAACTTGTATATGTAATTTTAAGATATTGAACTTGTACATTGGGTATTAACAAAATACATAGCCAGGTACACGTAGTCGTAAATACGGCAATACGTCTTCATGACAATATTCAACGGACTTATAAGATGTCAATCGCTTTTGCGACCCAACTGAGTGCAAAGAAATAACATGTTATTTAAAGTTTATTTATAAACCTAGGTCATGTGGAGCTTTATTTCACTTCTACTAGCTGTTAAGAGGAATTCCGACCTCAAATCAAGGTAGATGTTTCCATGCAAAACCACTAAAGTCATCATAAAATCCCCTAGTAATATATTTTAGCAACTTATAAATAAGGACACAAGGCTAAGTAACCTTGTGTCCGTGCGAATTTAATCGTTAGAACATTTGGATAATACCTTTACTTCAAATTGCAGCGCTTGTATTGTAAAACCTTCCGGATAGCTCCGCGGCTTTTATTGTCCGATGATGTATCCAGCACCCTTTTACCTCACATGTCGTGTCTGGTTATGTTTAACTTCGAATGTGGATACTGAATTGTGGTCAACCCTAATTATATAATTGTCAAGAAAAATCAAGAGGCTGCAACAAAGATGTCTTGAAAAGGGTTCAATAATGTGGTAAAGATGTTCATACAACTGTAACTACTCAGCGATGGGTAAAACTTGTTTGCTTCCTTTCATTGGATTAGAAATAAAAACCTTAAGCTCAAGCTCTTTATTAATTTAAATATTTCGACTCATCAGTTGCAAAGTAACAAAAGTGTAATATTTACAGTGCATAATACAAAATAACACAACATTACACACACTCGCTACACAATCGCACAGAAACAGTATCATGTTTTTGGAGAGAGCAACTAAAAAATATCAGATTCGTATTTAATATTTAATATTATTTATACATGTAAAATCGGATTCTTCTCGGATTTGCAAATTTTTTATATTTCCCTAAATTCGTTATTTCTTTTGTATTTTTCAAACGCAGTAGACCTATCCATTTAAACATGCTTGGCTTTTTAATGAAATACATTTTCAAAAAGATTTGCTCGCAAATCAGAATAACATGGGCATTTAAAAATACTGGGCTCCGTCGATATTATCATTGCTTTCAGTTCAACGTGATTTGCGTGTCATCAATATGAGTAACTCTGACGTGTTCATCGATCCACGGAGGTGAACTTCATTCTTCAGCACTATGCCTGACTGATTGATTTGCTGACTGCTTCGTCGACACAACTTTCATATCCATAACGTTTCAAGAGACCATGACGTTAAAGGGACCAACGCCGTATATATACTGGAAATACATTCAGTCCGAATCTATTATGGTAATTAGGTAAATGTAAATACTGTAACACGTATTAGTGCACAACGGGAGGTAACTCTGAC
>JAUMHH010164844.1:0-17039 GCA_032359455.1 Chlamys rubida | reverse complement strand
TATGTTCAGAGGTTGATATATAAATGAAACCCAAAGAAAGGGGTTATTATAACATTTATGTATATTCCATGTATACATAGGGCCGATTTTAACTTGGGCCGATTTCACTTGGGTAAATCGAGGCCGATTTTACCTTGGGCCGATTTAACCATAAATCATATACAAGACGTACAGTTACATAACAAACAGTTGAAATACCTGGATGATATAATCAAAAATAAGGGTAGCTACAGGTGAGCGAAAATGTTTAACATCGAGTGGAAGTTTTTATGACACATATATTTTTCAAATGAGACCCCGGATATATTTGTCAATAAAATCATTGAGCATCAAAAGGATCTATTGGACGATTATATCACAGCCGAGTGTGAACAGATCTCTAATTGTAAATATATTAAACGGATTGATAGAGTTCAAGCACAGGTATTTAAATCCCAATCCGGTAGCTTGAATACTTACGATCGGTAGCTTGTAGTTTGTTATAAATCCCGGCTAATAACAAGTGGAACTCTTCACTAAAGAGTACAGGATCGGCACACCTTTGGCCTCACCTACCGATGACACACCTGAGACGCTTACCTTGTCACCGGGAAAAGGTGTTCGACGCTCAGCGGGGACAGTCTTTTTTCTTTTCCTTTATTTTTATCTGCAAATGTTTGTTTGGTTACATAGCAAAACACAAGTGCAGTCCTATTTTAAATTTCATACAAAAATGTTGTAACCGCGTATAAAGCAAATATATTTCCGTGACAACGCTACAGTAGTGTTTTTGTTGGTGGCTGGCCCTATGGAGACACCACCACTCCAGGATGAAAAATAGTAGAAAAGGAATAAGACAGGAAAGAAGATCCCAAGTGTTGCAACAGCAGATCAATTTAGGTCTCTTCCATATGGGCGGCCGTTTTAGGATAAAATATCAAAACCTTTAAAAGATTTACACCTAAGTGAGAAAAAAACAAGACTTAATAGCAAAAAATAACACAATGGCAAACACTTTTTCACGTAAGCATATAAACACCTCAGTGGAAAAAGTAGTTTTTGAAGATTTTTTGTTTTTTTTAAACTTCATTAAAAAACGATTTTCTTGCTCTAAAGTGCAAAAGAACAAATTAATAGTTAAAAATTATTAAAAGATTACTACATAATCGCAAAAAGTATATATATGTCAAGTTTTTTTGTACTTCAGTGCAAAAGAAAAATATTTAATGATTACTACATAATGACAAAAGGTTATTAAATTTGCCATTTTGTCATTTTTTTGTACTTATAAGTGCAAAAAACGACTTTTTTCACTTTGCCAGTATGTCAATATTTTTCAACTTCTTTCTCAGAAGTACGGAAAACGTTTTTTTACGCTTACGTGAAAAAGTTTCAAGTATCAAAGTTTTAATGATTTGAATTATACTGTATTGCATCGCTAGGGCACACCACAGTATGCGTGATTCGATTGCCGATACTAAATCGCTCATTTGTTAACCAATCCTAGAGCTTCATTTTGGAACAGCCGAAAAAGAATTCGGTGGGGAAATCTTTACACTAAAGTGGTAAACTTTCACACTTGAGTTAAAAAACCACATAATGACCATTATTCAAGGTTTGGTTATTTTTGCACTTAAGTGCAAAAGTTTTTTCACATAAGTAGTATTGGTATTTTATCCTAAAACGGCCACCCATACTTCCATATCCTCTTAGTAGAAGACAGTGAGAGGAAAACCTCCGATTCTGCAGGGGGTGGGGGGTGGGGCACATTAGTCGCCTTTTACGATACGCATGCAGTCGGATACATCAGGTATCAGGTATATTCTTGGTTTCTTCAATGTCCCCTTAACAGAAGACAAGGAAGAAACCATCCCCGATTCTGCAGGGAGGGGGGGGGGGGGGACACACATTAGTCGCCTCCTACGATAATGCAGTGCGATACAGCAGACCTATTTTTCCCCCCGATCCTGCACGGGTTGTTAAAGTAGTCCATATATGTAGTGTGTGTGTTTATATGAATGACATCGAAGAATATAAATTGCTAATCTCCCGCACCAATTAATTACCTGGTATCGTACCGGAACGGAGCGGATCCAGGAGAGGGGTTCCTGGGGTCCAGACCCCACCCCACCCGCACTCCTTTTCACAGGCATTTTTAAAGCGATGATGATAATTTTTTGCAATTTCATACTTCATACTGTGCTGCCTTACGAATAGTGCTTGCTTGGGATTGCTTTTTCAGGTCCAAAGGTCAAGATCACCATTACAGTAAATAGAAAATATTTTTCCGTGCGATAACTCGAGTTCCTTAGGGTTGATCGTACTCAATCTTCATACGGTGCTTCCTTACTAAAAGTTCTTCCTGTAATTTCTTTAATGCAGATGAAATGAACCGCGCAGCAGCCTAACGGTAAAATCGACAGGCTCTTAAATAATGTAGGTAGCTCTTTTGTGATCCTCAAAGCACATGTATCAGCCTAGTGATTGGCCAGGTTTTTACATCTGAAACCATCAAATAGTCTACTGCGAGCCTTCAATTTTGTTTTTACATATTCCAGGGATGCAGAGAAGATAAGTGTATCGAGAACGAAATCCATGAATTTCGAGGATGTAGGTAAGGAAGAGAAATTGTGATAGTATTATCTTTAAATGGAGTTTTGGTCAAACCGAATTCCGTGAATTAAAAATGAGAAGAGCCTTAACAGGATCGGTCTCATTAGAAAAGAAATGCTTCCGTGCATTCCTGTTATGAAAACTTATCACCCTATAATTAATCTACTAAATCTACCAGGAATTAAGCCGTTTGAAAGATTTTCACTAAATGACCTCTTATGGGTCCCCTTTCCTGGATAATCCCATTCTTAGAGTTCTGATTGTGATACTAATTATATAAGGATCATCCAATGAAATAACGGTACAAATCCAACATTTAGATTTAATACCTGATGTCATTTGAAGGGTCTGCCCCTCAGCCCCCGTAAGTCAGATTCTTCTCGAGGATAAATACTGATACCTACCCGATGATTACCACCTACTTTATCAAAATCTGATGGTTTCTAAGAAGTCGAAAATGATTGTTTAGATACAAAGCACAGCGAATGACAGAGGAAAACCTATCACAAAAGGACATCGGAAAGTCAAGGCACACGAACGTATATACATCATTCTAGGTAAGGTAAAGTCAATAATCTAATAGGAATCATGACCCTATAAATCTGAACGATTCGCATCACTCTAAACTTGAAAATGTCAAGATAATTAATTTGAACACATATTAAGACACTCAATCGCAATTATTATAATATTTTCTATATTTAAATGTCCGTGTCGTCAGTGCAAACGAGGTTCCTGGAACAGGTTAACGTCACCGAAATGTCTGTTTCTAACAGTTGTCTCGCGTTATTTGAGACGGGAAGAGAAGCTTCAAAATGACGGTGATCAAATTGCGTTAAAACCCCCATAAACGCAATTTCTTAAGGTAAATTAATGCTCAAAGAGGAACTTGCAGTGTTATACCAGGGAAGCTAAAACTCACTTCTACCACAATGGAGTGGAACTATTCAGCTAACTTCTCCAGCCTCTGCTAAACACAAAATCTTGACCTTCCATATAAGAGGTAGAGAAATAAACAACAAAGCAGAATGAAATTTCTAAAATATGCTTTAATAAGACAATATTAATCGATAAACAATACAAAAAGCATGTACAACAAGTACTAGTTTAACGTCACAACCGGTTCTGATGGTCCCACCAATAGCATCCCTCTACTGGCCAAATCCTTGGCTAGGTCAGGGCTGGACATTTGGCTAAACATGTAGACCAGGTTTATAAGGCGAAATACCAGTCCAGGTTTTAAACCAAGAACCAGTCCGGGCTTCAAACAATACTGACAGAAGTCAATACTTCAAACTAAGCACCAGTATATTTATTTTATCTTAACTTCAAATCAAAACACCATGCATTCCTCGCTTCAAACAAAACAAAAATCTAGGCCTCAAACCAAAAATGTCTAGGTTTGAGGCCAAGCACCATACGTTACTTCCAACCCAACATTATTATTTTCTTCCAACCTTGCACCATTAACAGCATTGAGACAAAGACCTATCAAGGCTTCATGCCAATCACCAGTCTGTTTCAAGCAAAATACATGCCAAGTTATAGGCTTCAGACAACTTTGTAGACCAGGCTTCAGCTCAACTTTTATCATGATGAACACTGCATTAGGCTTCAGGCCAACATTTTATTGAAAATACCTGGCTAACGCAATGTCAGGTCTGAAACATTACCTGGCTAGAAGTAGGTCAGACCTGGAAAAATACCCGGCTAACGCAAGGTCAGGTGTGGAATATTACCTGGCTAGCACTAAGTTAGACCTGGAAAAATACTTAGTCAGCATAATGTCAGGTCTGGAAAATACTTAATGCTGTTTTCAGGTCCCAATACAATGCACTAGGTAGGATTTTGAGTGTGGGCTATATATAGTCCTGCTATATACACTGGAATTACTCTACATCTACAATCCAGGCACAGTTCAACAGCCCTAGAACCTTGCATAGCATAATCAGGCCACACGAGTAATGCAAGTTGCATTCGACACTGAAGCGGATTCTGTACCTAAATACTTGCCCAAAAATTTGTCACTTTTCCAGGAAATATTTAATAGTTCTCAAGCATTAAATCAGGGCTTTCAATAGACCCCTTTGAGTATCTTGAAGCATCTTTTGACTCTCCAAAATGAGCTCTGACTCTTGGGTTTGAAAGGACATGTCTATTTGAAATGTCTTTTTACCCTCAAAATTCATTTCATTTGACTGTCTGAAATGATTAAATGTTAAGCATCAACTGAAAACTCTGATTACTAAATCATGAAACTGTCCTAATATTTAGATCAATAATATGAACAGCTGTACAAAAACCATGGACCAAATCTCACCCAACCTACTGGTAAGACCATATTTACCAGCTTCAAAACTTCACCAACACCTCCTTTGACATAAAGACAACAAAATAGTACTGTCTTGATGATGTAGTAATCATCTGTAAGTGCGAACAGGAAATGAAATTATAATCACAAAAGGAATTTTCTGTATTTGTTCTTTAATCCAAACAAATATATTGGAGAAATTACATATGCTCAGAACTAAAAGCTTACCAGGTAAATAAAAGCGTGTTTCTACACCCTGGGGAAAATGACATCTTTAAATGGCATATTTTCAGCTGTTCTTTCAGATGAAATCATCAGATCTCAGAAAATTGGAACAGTTTAGCATATTCACTGGTTGAAAATGCTCAATTTTAGGGTAGAAAAACTTAGTAGTAGGAAGACTCCCTTTAAAGTAGGGAGAGTGGGCAAGTATGTAACACTCCTTCACATCTCTCTACCTAAACCAGTGTTCTTAATCAGAATATATAACCTTTCAAGAAAATTCTGTATGTATAAATATTCCATCATTACAAATTAAGCCTGGTATTAAATATCTTTGGTTTTATAAAACAATATAAATATCCAGCAATATATTTATACATATAAGCAGGAATGCTTCGTGGTTTATATAAACACCAAATAAATAGTCACGGGGATACATTTACAGTAAAACTCTGTTAAGGTTATATGCTACCAAACACATTCATGTAATATTTATATCTTATGAGGGAGAATTCACTCATTTTATCAATATTTTTGAAAATCAGAATAAGCTTATCTTTTCAAAATATTATCATTTGTGCGATACCTTTATAAATTTTTGTGTTTCTGTTAAATGTGCAATATATTATTAAAATGACAAAGACCATATTTTTTCTTCTTTTTTTAAAATAAAAGTTCTTTTCTTGTCTGGAACTCTCTAGGAATGGAGGGAGGGTTATATCGTAAACAATATTGAAATTATGATTTTAATGAAGACACTAAACTGTACAAATAAAACAATTCCAAATTTCCTCAAACTTCCTCAATACATTCACCCCTGAAATTTCATAATGAACTATTCCAACCTTTGAATTAGAAGAGTTCAGTGTGTCCTCATGGGTGAATGAATTAAATGAAGATCTATAAATCTTGTGAGTTTCTAATTGTAAAAATGACTTTCTCATTATATGCATGGAAATGAATTAGGAACTAAGTGTCTGGAACAACAAGGTTCTGTAGTGATGGTGTTTGTAGATGGACAAATTATGACTAGTTCACAAAAAGCACGACAATAAATCTAAATAACATCAATATACATTAAATACTGAAGCAACATCAACATAATACAAAACATCTATACTCGTATAATAAGTAAATCTTCAAAGGCATCCTAAAATACCTGCGTTAGATAATATATGCCATAATACATATGTATTGACTTAGAATAAAAATGTAAACCCATCCGATTAAAATCAGAACTTATCCTCCAAACTGTAATCCAATTCCTCACATGAACTCCAACTTGTTTGTATTCAAAGTAACAATTTTCCATCCTTAAGTTAGGTTGTCTCTCTTGGTAAATTCAAACTGGCGAACAGATCTAGAGCGGAGCATTAATGTGATTTCATGAAGTTGTCAAGATTTCTATGGCTTTAAAATATGGATCACTTTAACTTATCCAATATGGCAGAGGAAATTCACCATTAATTCAAGTAGACTATACAATGCATTTGTAAAATATTAACTCTTTCACCCCTGAAATTTTATAATGAACTATTCAAACATTTGGGTTGGAAGAATTCAAATGTGTCTTCAGGGGTAAATGGGTTAAAGCAAGAAAACAGGAGCCATATACATTACTGTCGTAAACCAATTATTCAGCTTAATATGTTTTACAAATAAAATAGCCCTTTTATAGTCAATATATATATATATATATATATATACCAGAAGGAGTTATAAAACAAAACCCTGCCATAGACCGAACTTTTAACCCTTTCACCACTGTAGATCATAATGGACTCATCCAGATAAATGTATGGTAAAGTCTACTAAAGTTTACTAGGGGTGAAAGAAATACATATAATATACATTGTACATGCGAGATTCCCTGTCTAATACCTAACATTTTAATTGATATTAGAGATAAAGAAACAGACTTGCTAAAGACTCAAAATACAACAGATTACCATTTAATGTGTTGAAATACATTTTTCTTTTATGAAATTATATTGCTCTCTTCTACTGACTTAATAAAAACTTTTCAGCAAGGATTTATCATTAAAATTTAATTCCAGGTAGAAAATTCTTAAAAACGTATTTTGATATGAAAAATAATAACCAAAAAATACAACAAAAATATTACTCCATCACATCTGCCAAAGTTACATTACACCTAATTTTTTTCATCATATCAATATCATATTTTACATTTTTTTTGACAAAATAAAAGGTTTTGACATAACAAAGACGCAAGGCACTAACATCAGTCTATCTGACCCAACAAAACCAGGCCAACAGAGGCCAAACATCAACAAAACTCAACAGGTCAACTCTCAAAAGAGGTCACAAATGGCAGTGTAGGATTAGTAGGCCATTACTTAGCTCTCCAGATCATATTACTGTAAATGCCTTTATTTCCGAAGGCTGGAATTCTTGGAATATCCTCTTGAAAATATAACCATAACAGTGGCCACACACAGCCCCACAAAGGCATCATGGGTAAGCTTAGAAGGCCTATTTAGCTTTTTATACACTTAACATGCCAAACCAGCCCTAGAAAGGTCCAATAGGAAAATATATTTTTTGTAGGCCCCTAGAGCCTACCATATGCTAATAAAACTTTGCTTAGTCCGAACCAGGTATTGATTGTTATGTCATTGGTTTGTGAGAGTAACATCATCATTTTTTGAGAAAACGACGTAATTTTTTCACACAAACTGATGACGTAACAATCAATACCTGCTCACAAGAGAAGATAACTCTGCAATACGCAAAGACGGAATAATCTTCAAAAGACAAGTATCAACCTAGCAATTGGCTAGGTTTTATTACCTTAAACCAATCAAATAGCTATAAACTGTGAGACTGATTTTGTCATGAAATATTGCATTGAGAGCGGAATCATTAGATTACAAAGACAAAACCAAGTAGATTTGTCAGGTCAATACTAAATCGGTCGGAACCAAAATATAGGCTTATCCAATCAAAGAGAAGCTAACAAGGTCAACATATCTCATCACAGACAATACATATTATAACAAAAGGTCCAATGGACCCGTATCCATTGCAACATGTTAAATATACCTTTACCATCATCTCATTTCTGTTTACACAATCGGTTCACTCAACATAATGTATGAAATATTAGATTCTGTACACATAACATGTGCAACATTAACAAAAAGTATGTTGGAAATACATTTAACGACATTAACTTATACATGC
Organism: Chlamys rubida; assembly: GCA_032359455.1. Taxonomy (NCBI): domain Eukaryota; kingdom Metazoa; phylum Mollusca; class Bivalvia; order Pectinida; family Pectinidae; genus Chlamys; species Chlamys rubida. The sequence goes on along the minus strand of JAUMHH010164844.1, from coordinate 8,707 downwards.
AACAAGCATCCTTTAAATATTTAATAGCATTTTTCAAAAACTTAACTGTGTGTTGAAAAAACCCACCTCATGTACATATTTGAAACTTTCTCGGTTTAGCAATTATCTTTTTTAAAAGATAACGGAAAAACTGTAGATCAGTTTAGCATTGATTGAAACAATAAATATTATTTTAGATGTTTCTGAAATGATGTTTATTTGAAGTGGTAGCTGAAATAATGTACATGTATATTATTTTTATGGTAACTAAAGCGATAGATGTTATTTTAGTAATAACTTAAAAATGTACATTGTATATGGAAAAGATTGCACAATGGCATGAATACTTAAGTTTGTTTGAATTATTATCAATATGGAAGAATTATGCATTCTTACGTTTCATTTGATATACATCAATATTGTATTTTCATTTAATTCTGTCCAAGTTTTAAATATGATGAATGAAGCTTATACAAAATGCCACTAACTCTTATCAAAGCAATAAATGTAAGTAAATATTAAAAAAAAAAGAATGACAGTGTACATATTTTTATAAAAAAAGGTGAAAAAAATTTAAAATAGATTTTGATGTTTTAAAATTGACATATTTGTTAAGAAATAAAGTAAGTAAACGTTAGCATGATTTTAATATTTTAGAATTCACGAAATTGTTACAAGTATTTAACAACAAATCTGTGGAAAAACTTTGGTGTAAGGTGACTAAAATAGATATATATTACAAAATCATGGCAATCCAAATTATTATAATTTGGTCCCCTTGTAGTTCATTGATGTATAATTAGCAGTCCCCATGTAGTTCATTGAGGTATAATTAAGAAACGAAATAAACAGAATATCATATTGTTGCGACTCTGATTAGAACTATTCCAGAATAAACTACTGTCTACTGTGAAACATTCAATGCATGGTAAAGTTTACTGAAGGTACATAGGGGTGAAATAACTAGATTTCATGGGTGGTGGGGTCTCTAAAATAGTGCACCCACCCGTCCCCTATGGTTAATTCTGGAACAGATAATATAAATGAAGTATGCAGTGTACAAATGTTTGCTGTGATAACAATTTTGTCTTCAAATCCAGAGGACAAAATAGACTTATGTTAAACTTCAGTGGACATTTCTCAGTATATAGGAGGGAAGAGGTGGGGGTTGAGGCTTAAATTGATACGTAATCTCTTGATCTGATATTCAGTGATCATAGGAATTAATTTACTGCCACCCCTCTAAAAATATAAATTTTGAAATAGCTCTTGCAGAGAATTGCCAAGTATATTCGTTATCAGACCTACCTCAAATAACTAATTACAAGAGAAAAAAAATGCAGAAATTCGTAATAGGAAATATGCTGATTACCATAAACTGATGTTCACTGTACAAATAATATTAAAAAAAATTGACATAAAATCTTAAATGCTACCGGTAAAATATTGTAATACCGGTAAAATACAGTGTAAATATAACAGGAACAAATACTCTACATGAATACATGCAAATACAAAACCAAACACAACGTTAAATTTACTCTACATCACCAGTGATAGGCCCAAGCTTGGTAATAAGCCCACCCTTAATTTAGAGATTATATCTTACTCCATGCAATTAGATACATGCATGGGGTCAAATTTGTAACCACGGTAATCCCTGGGTTTATCACAGGTAAAATATGATACTAAACAGGAAGTACACTGTTTACAAACAAGGAAAAGTACTTCAAACAATTCATAGTCCCCAATCTTTGCACAAACTTCTGTATCAAAATTGAACAAAGGGCCATAACTCTGTATATGATTTTAGTATGTGACACCCAGCTGTCATCCAAAGAGGTACTCAGTCTACTTGCTAACAAAATATGGCAATTGTAGGTGAGAAGGCCTCAAAGTGACATGAACTGACGGACAGAGAGCATACCTTAATCCCCTCTGCTAGTTCTGGTGGGGACTATCAAATATTTAGATGAATGTCAGTAATCCTAACCCTGACTGTCCAGGAAGCTGACTTTCTTGATCCATAACAAAAATATTTAAATTTTCAGCAATAGCTCCAGTATCTAATTCGACATTCAGATTCCTTTTCTTTATCCAAGATTCATCCTTTCGATGTCGTTTTCTATTAAAGATTAAAGTTTCTGGACTGACAAAATTCTACTCTATCTGTATTAGTGCATTTGCAACATACAAGAAAACATACAATAATGTGTCCTCTTGCAGTTCACGAGTTCAATGTATTTGTAATGAAAGTTGTTTTTAAAATGTCATCTTAATAATGTTGCTGACATTGTGTCAAATAAAAGTTAGCTTATATATATATATTGGCAGAGAGGACCAGGTTCTCTGTACTACGAAACAAGCGACATAAAAAATAATATAAAACACCATTTATGTCATCTCTGTAAGTATAATTTCTGCCAAAAAAATACAGAAAAATTGCAAAAGATTTGATTGGTCAGTTAACAAATACATTTGAGTTTTTAATAAATTGAAAAAATACAATGCAAGTAGTGTTTTTTTACGAAAACAAACCAGAATTGAACCAACTGAAAAGATATTTCGAGTTATATAACAATCAACTGAAAACTTGGTGGTTGATCTTCAAAATCTTCATTTTTTTTCCAAAATGCAGTTTGGCTTGACAAATTCTACTTGTAGAAAATTTTGCCAAAACTCATAGCTGAGGTAAATGAGTATTTTCTTAATAACAACGGGTTTTTTCTGGGAGGTGTAAAATCTGGTTTTGTAGTCTGTTGCTGGTCCCGAGTTGGTCCCAAAATGGGTCACAGGAAATCTGTTTTAGTATATCTAGGCAGTGTGTTGAAGTGCCTGGCCAAACCCAAATCCCTTTGGTCCAAAATGTTTCCCATAGCAAGCTGTCAAACAAAAATTTCAGAACTCAATAATTGAAATCAAATACACTGTAAAAAGAACCATGATTTTAATCATGTCTTGTTAACAGTGCATTATTAACAATCTATGATGATGCATGAATTGTCGTGAACGACATTGCAACTGACTGTTTAAAATATGCAAGACATTTATGGTGTAGTTTTTGATGGGTTTTTTAACATCTGGGCCCATATTTATGAAACCGTTCTCGTGCCCAAGCATGGATTCTGTGCTCATGTGTTTTAACTAATTTTCTTGTAACTTTCTTAAATCAGGTGACACAGTCAAAACATCAAAAAAATAACTTTTAAAATCAAAATTCTTTCAAATCATTGATGAAATGTGATTTTTCATTTATATGTTGATGGAAAAAGAAATTTGACTAGAACACAGAATCTGAGTTTGAGTATTAAACGGTTTCATGAATACGGGCCCTGATCTAGGTTTTATTGACATAGATATTGATTACTACGCTTTCACAACTTCTGGTACATCACCATAACAGATCATTTACTGAAGAATTAAATAAAAATATTATTTCTGTCTTTGAACGTTATAACTTCCTCTAATTTCAGTGAGTGATATTTTGTTTCGGTGTTTGCAATGCCAACAAATTTCTTAACAATACTATACAAACCTTTACAGAAGATGTTTCCTTCATTTTGTGTAAGTGTTGTGGAGTCGAGATTCTTCCCACACGTAGTGCACTTAAAACAGGCCTTGTGGTAAATCTGAAACACAAAACAATAACAGGTACAGAAAGAAATATTGACCTCCAGCAGGCAAAGTTAGACAACTTAATTTCTCCACAACATCCTTCCCTTCAGCGTTAACCTTCTTTTCAAAGCATGAAGACAATGATTATACAGATGTAGGATCATTGTAACTAAAGACAGAGCACAGAAACCAAAGGACCTACCTATATGTCTTCAAAGGTAGTTTATACATCACAGAAGCCAGAAGACAACCAGGTAAACCAGTGGTAATATTGTATATCAGAAAGGTTCCCCTAATTAAATTTTGCCTTCTGTCATGAAGTGAAATTCATCTTGACAGCAAATATTCAAGTTATAAATACTGAAGCTGCTAATACAGATTGTGTTCTGCAAAGAACACCTGTAGGTCAAATAATAACCTCATTTGTATACAGAACCAAGTAAGACCATTTTCATTTCCCCCTCCAATGACCTGCTTAGAAAAGAACACCTGTAGGTCAAATTATAATACCATTCTCATACAGAAGCAAGCAAAACCCCTTATATTTCCCCCTCCAATGGCCTGCTCAGCAAAATACACCTATATGTCAAATTATAACACCCTTACACAGAAGCAAGCAAGACCACTTACATTTCCCCCTCCAATGGCCTGCTCAGCAAAGTACACCTGCTTGCCACAGCGACCACACATGTCCGTACCTCCGTACTTGGGCTTCGAGTTGTTTCCCTCTATCAGTGGGGCAGCCTGTGCCAGGGCCAGATGCGACACATTCCTGTAAATACAGAAAGTATTAATGGATACCTGGTAAATATCACAAAATCCTTCCACCTTTTAATCTGGAATATAACTTTTTCTCTGTTGAGTGAGCAGAATATCAAGACATTTTCATCTCAAGAACTAACTAATTTTTTGAAATAAATGAAGGTATTGGTACACAATTATTGGGCGAGGAGATCCTACGTCCTGTGGGAAGTGTTTGGTCGATGTACGGGCGGAGGAATCTGAGGTGGATACCGAAGTATTCTAGTAGATCTCCCCTAAAGGAAGGTAAATACAAGTAGGTAAGTGATGGAGCGTCAACACCAACGATTCTGTAAATCAGATGCCTAGGTCAGCCGTCATCAGAACCTGTAAACTTACATTTACGGAATCCTTGGTTTTGACGCTCCATCACTTACCTACTTAAATAATTTTTAGTACATATGACATGTATTACGATGTGTATTCCCTGTAAAACTTCAACCAAACGAGTCATGATATTGTTTGCTACACCAGACACCCACAATCTGATTAAAATCATATCCTACATTCTCTACGTATCACGTTAGGATAAGTAGATCATGTAGGATATGATTTTAATCAGATTGCAGACACCCAGTGCTATATTTTGCTATTATGTACACCTCTTTGTGACATTTAGTACCAAATTTTACTTGCTTATGTCCAAGAAATTCCGATTATCAATTACAAATTCCATAAATGATATACATGTAATAGGTTCATTACCTGGTACTGATTTTAATTATATGAATTTATGTTAATGCTTAAAAAAAGTTGGTTGCAAAAAATGGAAATGTATAATAGGTTAAATTTGTGATACGGTGTATCAATTTTATGTTTGTATTCAGTCCCATAAATTTATTCACCAATTACACACCTATTATCGATTAAAATCTTAAACCAGTTGCCCATCATTAATGGAAACATTGAAATCAGAAGTCATAAAAATCAACATACATGTTATGTACTTCATTGATGAAACAAGCCTTTTCATTTCACAGACACTATTCCAACAGATGTTATTACCAGTAAGATAATCTTGGTAACAATCTTCTTTTTTTTTTTTTTTTTTCAAATGTACAACTTCAATATTGAACCATTCAGGATTTCAACTTATACTGCTGAAAATTCACTTACTCAGTAGTGATCTCCCCTGCTCTGCCAGTATCCATGGAAAGTCCCGATGCCCCGCCAGCAAAACCATATCCTTTTGGTCCAAAGAGGCGGCCATAACAGGCCTTACAGTATGCTTCTCCTTCATGATCAGTACAGGTGGTACTGTCCAACATCTTATTACACTTAGCTACAAAGTAAACAACATCTTATTACAGTTAGCTACGAAGTAAACAATGTTTATTACAGTTAGCTACGAAGTAAACAACATCTTATTACAGTTAGCTACGAAGTAAACAATATTTATTACAGTAAGCTACAATGTAAACATCTTGCTACAGTTAACTACCAAGTAAACAATATTTATTACAGTTAGCTACAATGTAAACATCTTGCTACAGTTAACTACGAAGTAAACAACATCTTATTACAGTTAACTACGAAGTAAACAACATCTTATTACAGTTAACTACGAAGTAAACAACATCTTATTACAGTTAGCTACGAATTAAACAATATTTATTACAGTTAGCTACGAATTAAACAATATTTATTACAGTAAGCTACAATGTAAACATCTTGCTACAGTTAACTACCAAGTAAACAACATTTATTACAGTTAACTACGAAGTAAGTGGTGTCAAAACATCTCCTGAATGCAATTTAATATGATGCTCGTATAAAACATTCTCTGGCCGAAAACGACAAAAATTGATAAATTTTGTTTTTTTATTCTTGTAAAAGCATTTCCTTACTCACCCACCACACTTGAGGCATTTTGTGCCATTTCTTGCAATTTGCACACTGCCTCCTCTGCGAATCAGTCTAACACTTTATTTAAATTTTCGTATCTTTGTGAACCCCTTTCACTCACCACATTTGAGGCAGAGTTTGTGCCACTTCCTGCCATTAGCACGTGCCTCCTCCGCGTGGTAGACGGTATTGTTACAGCGTGGACATTTCTCCCCACCCCCAAACCGACTTCCACCTCCACCGTTCATCACAGGGGCCGCCTGGGCCTGGGCATAGTGGGAAACATTCCTGGGAACACAAAAAAAAGAGTATTTGAATATCACCAGTATGAATGCAAATTACCCCCAACAAGTGTACATGTTTTAATGTATAACAATCATGAAATTCTATGGATTTGAAAAAGCAATCTCAACTAGCAATTTATGCAAAGGAAATTCTGGAGGGAGATTTAGCCATTAGGAAACTCCTATTATTGTCAGTAAAGTTTTCATAAAAAGTAAAGGTAAATCTTGACCTTTGAATTTTTCACTTGAAATACAATCCCCAGCGAGTACTACTCAACACTTGATATTCATGGAAGTCGAGCCTAGTAAGAACTTTTAAATTTCATTGACCTAATGGAACTCGCTTCATCATATGAAAAAGTATTTATTCATAGCCAACAGCAATTGTCTCACTGTACCATTTGATAGTAAAGTAAACCTGTGTAATCTGAAAACCTGTCTAAAGACCTAAAACTAGTGTACTTATCAGTCAACAAGCCCATGCCTGGTAATTATAAACCCCATCCATATCTATGGCAGGTTGGTCAAAAAGTAACAAATGCTATTTCTTTGTCCTCTAACTAACCCATCCCCCTACATCCACCTACATTTTTTTAGCCCCCTGGGCTTATTTCAAAATAAATATAGTATGTCTTATCATTTCAATCAAACCAAACGTTTTTAATATTTTAATCATTTTTATATTTTTTTGTAAAAAATAACTTGGTTAGACATTAAACTAAACTTTTAACCCGATTTACAATTTTAGTCACCTGTACAGAACATATATTGATATATTTGACAGCTGTCAGCTACTTGAAAACTACAACACGTGTCAACAAGATCTGTAGCACTAAAGATGAACATGCTAGCTTGCATAAGACTGCATATGTCACACCTTTAAACTATATGAAATTTACATGCTGTATACAACAATCATTGTTATCTATGTGAAACATCAAGGAGTCTGGATTCTGAATTTTATCAATAATATGTGACATCACAACTGAGTCACATCTGGTTGCCCTTTTGAACTCCATCATAGTCATTACCATGCCTTAATGCCTTTTTTTAAATTAACTCATTCACCCCTACATATTGAAATTGGACTTGCCAAGTCTTTGATTTGGTATGGTTTAAATGTGAATGGGTTAACAAATACATGTAAATTCCAATCAATCATAACAGAAATACAAAAATATATAGCAAAAAGTTAGTTTTCCATTGCTCAAGAGTTATTGGATAAAATGGTTGTCAAAAGCTCAAAAAGGATATCAAATTTGAATAATGTAGTCAGACTAACACAGTTCTACAGAAGTTGATTGGAGGACAAACAAGATGCTGTAAGAATGTCAGTTGACATACATCAGTAACAATTGTCAGTACATAAATGCATTTCTAAGTTCTACACACAACACAGTCAGTTGGATTAATAACAAACACAAATCAGCTTTATAATCAACCTTTAATTCAGCACTTTATCACATCATCACCATATACATCATTAGTCACTTCAGTGTATAATCAACAAACAATGACATACCACAGTACATAGACATTTTATTAGAACCAATAATTAGACCTTTTATTGGTATTGAGGCACAAGACACAATATGAAATATAACTGAATGTTAAAATCTCAATTGTGTCTGATAGAGTAGCCAGGGTTCTAGCTAAAGTCTGATAGAGTAGCCAGGGTTCTAGCTAAAGTCTGATAGATTAGCCAGGGTTCTAGCTAAAGACATGCATGTTATTACAATGGTCTCTAAGCTAACTTTAACTACTACCAGTATCAAAATGCATTGACCAACGGTCTGACCAAAACAAACTGACAAATACCAGTACAGTTCTGACTAAACTAACATGCTCCTGTCAAGTCAACAACTTAGTTGTTTCTCAAATTAAAACAATTGTTTTAAACATAAACATAGTATCATATACTGTTTGGTGGAAAAACAGACATATATGAATGCCTTATAGTACTCCATTTATTACTGTGACAGAAACAGATCCTTTAAATATTGGGGGCTCTCACTCATTAGTAATCCATATTCATTTGTATTACTTATTTCGTTCAATTTTGGCTTTTAATTCCAGGGGAATTTTACCCCCAATACTTTATTAATTGAAATATTATTCATTTACTATGTCAGTAGCTTCTATATATGTATCATCATCTCCAGGAATACTTAGAGTCAAGTCGC
>JAUMHH010164833.1:6340-17040 GCA_032359455.1 Chlamys rubida | reverse complement strand
AAAAAAAATACTCCCAAATTCAATACAACCACCTACCAGCGAACTTGGTTTTCCAATCATCCCCAAAATTTGAAACGCCGAACTAGGAACCATGCGTAATGTTCATGCGAAATTCGAGAAAAAAAACCTCCTGAACATTCTGAGAAATAACGCTAACAAACTTTCCTTCACAAATTCAAGATGGCTGTCTGCCATCTTTGTTTTCCCTTCTGTCCCAGAATTTGATTTGCATTAATAGGGACCATGGGAAACTTTTAATGTAAATTTGAAAAAAAAGTACTTTCGGAGAAATAGTGCTAACAAACTTTTAACTCTCAAATTCAAGATGGCTGCCTGTCGGCTAGCTTGGTATTGTGATCAGTCCCAAAAAAGTCCTTCAGGTGAAATTTAAGAAAGATCCCTCCAGTACTTTCCGAGAAGTAGCACCAACAAGAACTGTTTAAGGACAGACGAAATGATAGACCACGGATGCAGGGTGATTTGAATAGCCCACCAGCTGATTATGGTGGGCTAGAAATATAACCGTTACTTTTAAAGAACATTCTGTTTATGTTTCTTTTCTGATAGCTTCTGTGAACTTGATTCATTTCCTACAAAGAAATGCTGAGGCATGGCAGTCTTGCAATGTCACAACAAGAAAATGTTCGAGTCAGAACCGACAATGCCGTTTCTATTTTTCAAATTAACTCTTCAGTGTGATAAAACAAAGTGTTCTTTTGTCACAGCAGAAAAATAGCAACTTCATTTCCAATGTAACTTTTTTATATTTCACAGATAAAAAATATTAAATTGTTCGAACAGCTGTTAGCAGATGGACACCACCCTACAGCAGAATCTCATATGCACGTTTTTCCAGATGAGCAAATCACAAAATTTAAACTATCAGGTGTAAAAATATAACCAAAACGACAAATGACCTATGTGCAACTTTATTGTAACATTACTCGTCATTGTCATCTTCCTCCTCATCCTCGTTGTTGATCTGGAAGTATCGGAGTTCATAACTCTCCTTTGTATTAGCTACCACTCTCAACCAATCACGAAGGTTGTTTTTCTTCAGATACTTCTTAGTAAGGTATTTCAGGTACCTGTTAAGAAACAAATTCATTTCATATATTATTTGCACATCCGATATTTTTAACATATTGACACATGCACAAAATCAGTGAATTTTGGGATAAAATTGGCCGAGAAATTATACTAGAAAGTAAATAAGTAAGATAACTTATACATGATATTATGCCTTAAAATTAGCCAAATTGTTCAGATGTTAGATTTCAACTAAACCACTCAACTGCAATCTTGCAAATTGTGATGCATTTTAATATTGCCACAGTTGAAGCACTGGTTGAGAATTTCAGAAAGTTATAGTAATTTATTGCAGCCTAATCTATAAACTTCACCACCCGGTGGTTATGCATTACCTCTTAGAGAAAGCAATGTCAGCATTGAGGATGATCTTATTCTTGTCTCTGTCCAAGTTCACATTGCTTCCAAAGTTGTTGGTCTTTCCTCCAACCTTGATTCTCTCGTGCAGGAACTTCTCCTGAGATTAGAAAAAGGAATCCAGGGGATTAGGGAACGTTACCCTAATCCTAACTAGGGAAGTCAACCCTAGTTAAGGAAGCTGGTCAGTTATATTCACTGCCAGTGCAACATATGAAACATTTTTTTCTGTTTATTTTCTCATATCTCATTCATAAATTTGTTCAAGCAGTCATAATATTTTATGTCAACTCTGAAACATTTATTCGTGCAAGTGATGAATAGGGGTTATTGCAGGTTAAACAATGGCGAAGCCACTTTGGCCAGTTGTGTTCGACATCTAGCCCCCTATCAAATGTTTGTTTTTCCTCTGGAGCATGAACTAAGTATAACAGTTTTGATCCGTATGCATTTTAAGACAAGTCTCCGGCAAGAAGGACTGTTCATTGCAAAATAAACAGTCCCAATGCAAATAAAACGCAACAAGAAAATTGGTAAAAGTGTGCTACATTGCTTTTCAATTCTACATATATCATTAAAATTTCACAAGTTATTTTCAGCAAACCAGAAGTTGTCGCCCACAAGGATACACCTTGATCTCGGTTTGACTTTGACCTTGGGCATTCAGACCTAATAGTTGTGAGCGACAAGTCGTCTTGCCATTCTGCATATATCCCTATAATTTCATGAAGCCATCCATATCAACAAGTTGAGATATCGCCTGAACCATGTATTTGACCTTTGACCTCAATGTGACCACGACGTTGGGCGTACCAACCCAATTGTGGTCTTGGCCCAGGATGGACAGACAGAGCGACAACTCCATGTTTCCCCAAAATGTTTTAAGCATTCATAAACATTCCAATAGCTTGTACTAGTGGCTAAATTAACTGCCGATTAAAGCAGTTCATCCCCCACCCATTTAAAGGTTTTTTTCTATGGACTTTTTGCATACTATATTCAAAATAACTTATTTCTTGTTTTAATGAATCCTTACAAAGCTTGCAACATCCATGATGCCATCTTCCACAGGCACTGTGCAGTCTATGTTGTACTTGAGGCTGGTCTTCTTCTTCTTGCCCTTGCCTCCGGCGGGCTTTCCAGCTCTCTTCACTGCCTGCAAATAATAAAATGTTAAATTTTACACAAATTCAAAAAATCAGTGACCTACAGGAGGATAAATCTTAGGCCAAAGAGCAGTCTTTTACCAGGTCATTTTATCACATGTTATCAATAATCCTGGCCTTTATCCACAGCATACTGACCAAATATTATTACACATTTGTCCCCATCTTCATGTGGATTAGTGTCGTTTTTGAGGAAATTTACAGCCCTTCTTTCCACCAAACTCTAGTGAAATGTTTTTACACTTGTCCTCTCGTTAAATATTCGGAAGTGTTTTATGTTTTTTTGTTTATAAGCCAATCAAAATCTATTACCTTCAAAGTAGATCAAGATCATTCATTATAAATACAGATGTTTCTTCATCAAAGCAACCACCTGGCCAAAATTAATACCCCCAGGCCTCTTGTTATTTTACAAAGAAGTTAACATGTTTTAATTTGCCTACAATAACCTTGAAAGTCAGCCAAAGCAATTAATTTTAAACACATGTTCTAGCCTCGTCTGTCAATACACCTATAATATAATCCATAATCCTCGATTTATAATATAATCCATAATCCTCGATTATATAATAGGTGTATTGACAAGACGAGGCTAGTATCTGTGCTTTAACAAATGATAACTCTCTATGGAGAAAGTTGGTACAAATCCTTTGGAAAATGAAGTACTTTTACCATTTCTGGCTGTACTAATTTGGGCATATATCCTAATGGTAGAAAACTAGGCCTCATCCCTTTGAAATTTGTTTTAATAAGCATGATACATCTGTGATATTGAAAGCCCTTTGGTCATGCAAACTGTAGGATATAGATCCACTCTACATTATAACATAAACGACCATATTGTAGCCCTTTATTAAACAGTTTCATTTACGGTAATTTGTTTCAAGCAGTGCTGTACGCTAAAAAATGATTGCAGTCTTTCTTCATTCCTTGTATTTAGTGTTTTACAGATTTCCATCAGTTTTATTTTCTTGAAAACACACACAATGTTTGGCCCATGTCAGCATGTGCCGACTTTTTTTTTGACATTGCCAGACCCCGACCTCTTTCTTCAAATGGAAGATTTTGGAAATAAAAATAATCATTTCCTGGCTTTAACACAAAATTGACTTATTTTAGTAAGATACGTTGATATGAAATTAAATTACATTACAGTAATATGCCTCGTGATTGTCACACAATCTTGTACTAGTTATAGACCCACGTGTTCGAAATCTCACGTGGAATTCGCATCAGGAAATGTTGACCGCCATGAATATAACACTCAGAGGATGGTAACGCTTCATTTATTACGAGAACAAGTTATCTCATAGTTATTTTCAAGTTGATATAACAGCATTTGATTATGTTGAAATGCTCTTAAAATACGATATTGTGGAGACGATTTCCGTACCTGCGGCATTATGGCGGATTTGTAGGGAAAAGGAAGTTCACAACGAGACTACAAATATTTTTTTCTTTCTTTCAAGTTTTCCCAAAAATTGACTAGGGGAAATGAATGATAATTTTGGGTGATCCTAAATAATAATTAACGTTTAAAAAAATCATTTAGCAAAATATTTCATTTAATCGTGTCCTCGAGAGTATACACTAGTAAATTAACCAGATACGGTTTCGAGTTAATCCGTATTTATGAAGCGGTTTCCGTTTGATCCATACAGGTAATATTACACCAGAAATATTAAATATCTATTAATATAATAAATTAAACATTTTCCCCTTAAATGTAAAAATCGACATTTTAAATTGAATTATTTTGTTTTTATTTTCATATCTATATCCGGAAATAAAAACCGTACCCTAAAGTGGTATGAATATTATTTTCACCATCAAATTATAACCGGAAGTAGGATTTGTCAGCTCGCCGGATCGATCGAAAACGCCTGCCACAGGGCTCATTACTCAGATAAACAAGGGGTAAGGCCAGCCTAATTTATCATAAATATATTTTCTCTAAAAAGAATTATCGCATATCTGAAAAAAAGTCAAACTATGAGCTGAGCGTTCAGAGTTTTTGTTAAAATATGCTCCCACTTGATGGCTAATAACCACTATGGTGGGCGGTTCCTGAATCGTGAAGTAGCCCGAATATGTAGCACTAAATATACCGTAAATATTATATATATAGGTAATCCGTCATCCATTTAAATACACTAACAAATGAAATAGAATGAGGTTAACCATGGTGATACACAACCATGTCTTTTGAAAATTAAATATTGTCAAATGTAAACACATTATCCAATGCTTATATTTTGCAGTATTTGTGCCCATGGAAGAGTAACATCCACACTGTTTGACAGGAGAATGTCAATATGATTGGTGGGTTGTTTATCTACAACCACAAGGGAGAGGTCCTCATTTCCCGCGTGTATAGGGACGACATTGGGTAAGGCAGCAAACAGTTGCATTCTACAGAAACATTTGGACCTACATCCACAAAATTCTGTTATTATGTAGTAAATATGGAAAACTTTAAATTAAAATGATCATCAGAACACTGTTTTTTATAAAATTTGTAGAAAGAAATATCTGCGTTAATGGCCTGGACTGGGTCGATCGTTGGCGACCAGATAGCTCAATTGGTTGAGCGTCCGTCTAGAGTTCGGAAGGTCCCGGGTTCGAACCCCGATCTGGCCGTGCATTTTTCCTCTCCTGTTACATTACAGTATTTCCTGAAGTTCAGTAAGTGGGATAACTTATATACTAATGCTAAAATATGATAAACATTTTAACACCTTAAATATTCAACATGAGGACTTTCCTAGCTATCTTTAGAAAGGAAATAAAAACAAAACTAAGTCTTAGTACATGTACTTGTACACAAATAAGAGCACTAATCTTGGAAAAAGTGCATCAGCTGTGGTAAGCGCGGTCAGGAAACAAGAGTACTGCTGCAAGTTAAACAGTCACACCTGATTTAGTGGCCACCTCTTATAAACTCTCACAGGTCTACTATCAGCAGTTCCTTTCATTTCCCCCATATACTTACTGTGCCCTGCGCGTGGCAATTCGGCGATCAGGTGTGTGGATTCGGTAAGTTGCTGGAGAATCTGAATATGATGATTGTCTGTCCTTCATTCCAAAACCGATAATCTGTGTTAGACAAACATGATGAGAGTTAAAAGGAATGGTTCAGTTAATAGAGGACTATTTTAAACTGCAAGAGCTGAACAGAATATAATTGTAAACATTGTATAATTGTGTATGTGATTCTCTAGCAACTAGAACTGTTATCCCGAGTCTTATTAAGGTTATCAAAGCTTCATTAAAATTGGTGCAGCACTTTAGGAGGAGTAGCCTTGACGAATTTGCTGTGTCTACAAGTTCACTAATACCCCATCCCCCTCCTTATTGCAAAATGATAATTATTGTCAGGTTGAAACCATTTTGCATAAAAATGAAGTGGCCACACATTATCAATGTTATGTTCTAGTTCGATTTTTTCCATCTTTAAGGGTACTCACCTTGTTACTGAGAAGTTCTGGATCATCAGTTTTCATGAACCACTGCTCACTGCTGTACTCCATCATGTGAAAGTCAAGGCACTGAACACAAATACAATATCATAGATACAATGTACTACCATCTACCAAAACACAAACAAGTCACCACAGTTTTAAGGTAAATTGCTCATGGAAACTTCTTTCAAATACATCACACTTTTCAGGATCTAAATTTTCCCTGAATTTTGGTGACTTTAGCTTAAATGTTTGAAGTTTCTCTGAATTAAAAGACGTTTGGTGATTTCACCTTGAAATAAAATGTCTGTAATAATTAAACTAATGTGTATTAATATTTCACCAGATGATATGATCTCTTCCTTAGAGACACTAGATCCCAACAAACAGACCTGCCAAAATCTTAACACCACATAGCAACAGAGGCAACTCTGGATTACACAAGCTCGGACTAATTAGGTCCTAGCTTAAGAGGTATTGTTCAAACAGGCTCAGTTTTGCAGTATTACAGACAACCTATAACTTACATCATTGTCAGCAGGAAAAGGTGCGTTCTCCACTTTTACAGGAACAGTGAAAGTGTCCAATCTCCTGAAACACGACATGGCATAATAAGAGACATCCCAACAGCAAGGTATAAAGGGTATGTTTATTTTTAGCTTAAAATCACCATGTTTTGGTTAATTGAGTTTATTTTTAGCTTAAAATCACCATGTTTTGGTTAATTGAGTGATTTTTCTTTATAAGGTGAACCTTCATTAATCTTTAGTTAAGTTCTTGTAGAATACATCCAGAGACAATTTCAGAAAGCTCAAGTTGTGCCTTCAGAGAGTCTGCGCAGTAGTGAAGCATAATATCTAAACCTGTGTAGGCTTGACACAGAGTATTTGGAAAACATTTGCTCTTACTGTGCGTTGTATTGGAAATTCTGTATTTTCTCGAGAGGCCATCGTCCAGCAGACATCCTCATATAGACACACTGCAAACTGGTGCTGTAAAATTGATGTAAAACAAGTCAAGTAAGTAGAGTGTGAGGCATTATTTTATATTAGGTAATTAGGTACTCATTTAATAACCATGGCCTTGAAGAATCAGATAGTTTATATTCAAAGTAAACAAAACAGTTTCAGGATAAATATTTAAATGAAGGGAACTTTGGATTTTACCCCAAGCAAGTAGAGTGAGAAGCTTATCAAATATCATATTTTTATTTAAACAGCCACAAGACATTGACTTCATACAGACATAAGGTACTTAAATATGTTATAAAACTAGAACATTAACAGATCAGCAAGGTCAACAAACCACATGATTTTTCCAATAAATTCTAGTGAATAAGTAATTAGATGTTTTTTTTCTCTCTAGTTTTAATAAATCGACTTTCACCTTGATTTTATACATGTTTTGATGATCAGCACACCTTTCAAGTAGAAAAACAATCAGGTTTTTAGAATTTAAGTTATCATCTGTAAAGGAAGTTGTGAACAGACATTTCCATCTTTGCCTGCAAAGTCACAACTATGCCTGTGTAGCAATTTTCTGTGGATTTCCTGGTTACCTAACAAGGACACCAATACTGTCCTACTCACAGTTCAGGAGGATCGGGACTAGGGCAGGGCTTCCCTGTCAAGGTGGTGTAGGCTAGCTTCTCCATCAGGGTTGCCAGGGAGGAGCGCCGCCTGGTGGCGTCGTTCTTAGACGGGTTCAGCATGTTACACATCACATTCATCATCTGATTAATTATCTCTGTAGGTAACCTGCAACGACATTTTTTTCAGTGAATCAATTTATACGTAAAGACACCCATGCCAAATTCACAGTACCTTTATTAATTTAGCTGATTGATATTATAAATAGCCACTTATCAAACACATGCAATTCTGATTACAGTAAAATCTTAGTATTGTGCCCCTCATTTCATTTGACACTTTGTTTTCCACCAACATCTTTTAAGGTCCTGGTTTACTTTTCTTAATAAATCCTTTTCACATATCCCTTGATGCATAGACAAGCTCCTTCATGATGCCAACATTTTGCTGCACAAATGCTGACAGAATAAAGTTTTACTGTAATGTATGTCGTAATATGGTCACTATCAAATTTTGCCTTCTGACCTGTTAAAAGACAATTGTCAAACTTCTTCCTTTACAATATCATGTTTTTTTTGTAATATTGCATATTTAAGATGACAGTTATTTATTTTTCGCTTGAAACAGTACTTACTGACGTTTGAGGCCTTCATCTATGAAATCATTGAGGATGTTTTCTACAAGTGTCACCTCTGTCTTGTCCATGTCAACCTTGGCAATAGTGTCCAAATGGGATAATGTCCTACAATCGACAATAGGTTCATAACAATTAAACAAACCCATTGGGTCCTAAATCAGATTTGTAACTCATGGCTCAACACCTAGCTATGCTACAGAACTCATTGTCTGCCATCCCACATCTATCCAACTTAGCCTGCTTAGTAGAGCATAACATTTATCATGTAAAGTTCCAAAACATATGGCCTGTGATTTAAATTGTCATATGTAACAGCTTTAGTCATTTAACTCATTCACCCCTGAAGTTTCATAATGAACTATTCCAACCTTTGGAATTGGAAGAGTTCAAATGTGTCTTCAGGGGTGAATGAGTTAAGGGCAAAACAGGTTTTGGTGGTGGAGGAAAACCAGAATGAACCAGCTTCCAGTACTTGGTGACTGCCCCACTTGCAGCCCAGTGGTGGAAGGCTCATGATCATAGCCAGTCAGACATCGTAACTACTCCGTCATCATGGCCCTTTGCAATTCATAAACAAATATAATTTCAATCTTATTTTACATTCAAGATACCATATTTGAAGTTTGCCATATTAAGATTCCACAGTGTAAACATAAATAATGTTTTACAACAATGCTTTATAAACAATTGTATCAAAATATTTCTGTCAACAAGAGGTGTTGGAATACCTTAAAATTTCTGAGTCATTGTAGTGTGGTCCTTTCTCTTGTTCACCGATGGCAATCCAGATTGGCAAGTTCTTTTCCTCTACGATACGCACAGCTGCTATGGAGTACTTGGCGTCAGGGTGGATACTTGCAGGGCAAAGAAAAAGGAACATTTCATTTTTACTTCAACTGATTAGTCGAAAATTATGAAAATCATTTTTTTTTTACAAAAGAGATACAGCAATTGCTTTTTTAAAATCCAGACTTTGCTTTTGTTTAGAAGGGTTTCTTAATATTTATATATTAGTATATAAAATCACTTATATGATATTAAATCTTCATAATTTTAAAATGAATATCTGAAAGTCAAAAGTAAATACATGTACCAGAGATATATATGTGCCCTTACCTGGCCCCACTGCTTGGGTTTTTCAACGTCACATAAAACTGTTTCGGCAGAGGGTTGTTAGAAAGTATGGCTGGAGTTAGGTTGATTTCTACAGTCTCTATATCCTGTTAAAAGAACAAGCATGAACATATTTGATCAAATTAGAATATAAGATCACTGTTGTATTATTGCCGTTGTTGTAGGGAAACATGACAGGGAAACATGATTCTTTGTTTCCCCCAGATTGATCATGTTTCACTTAGAGCACAAATATGAAAATCAAACAATAACACAACAATACAGATGATCAGGTTGACACACCAATGTTGTAATCTGCTTCAGTCACTAGGAGTTCAGATGTGGTTCTTGCCCCATTTACTTCCAAAGGCTCTAAAGAAGGGAATTATGACTTCGGAAACTAAAGTGCATGAGGGCAACAAAATGTTTTATTTCCCTGTCATGTGATCCATATAATCCAATCAGACATGCTGTTATATAAATGAGGTATAATAATTAACATTAAATAAACATAGTTGCTCAGTTATTGTCATCAAGTGTAATCAAACTAGATGACAAGTAACAATATATCTTTATCTCTGTACAGCTCTTTCTATTATGGACAGAAGAAATACCGCTCTTTCTATTATGGACAGAAGAAATACCGCTATTTCTGTGAAGGACAGAAGAAATACCGCTGTTTCTGTGAATGACAGAAGAAATACCGCTATTTCTGTGAAGGACAGAAGAAATACCTAGAGAGTTGAGTTTACATGAACATTCAATTCTAGCTATCACCAATCAAAATTTCTATGATAAAACCGAACTTCAATTTTTAATTACCTGTCTGTTCTCCTCGAACAACAACATGCCCACTTTACTGCTGTAGTCTTCCTGCTCCAGGGCGGGGTTGATGGTGACCCCATGTTCTGTCACCTGTGAGGTCATCTGCATCGTCTCATATCCTATTTGTACTCGGTAACCTTGACCCATCTTACGCTCGACCTTCAGCAGCACTGTCCGGCTTGTATCTCCCACTGTCAGCAATCTGTTGGCCATGGCAATGAAAACAAAAAGGTCTTCAAAAGCGTAATGTCAGCATGGTAATCTCAAGTCTTTATTATATGGTTATATAGCTATAATCAATTAAGGTCCTTTACATCAAGGGAATGAGCCATTTTCCAACATGTCTTCCAAAATTCTGTTGCAATTTAATTGACACTTGCATTGTGTGTCATTCTGAAACATTACCAACAGAAACGAATCTATACCAGTCAGAGTTGCCTCCAACCAATGGAACAGCACAACC
>JAUMHH010164822.1:0-17040 GCA_032359455.1 Chlamys rubida | reverse complement strand
TAAAGGATAAGGGGCGTTAAGGGTCATTTCCGACCTCATCGGAAATTTAAAATTAGTTTTTTATATTCGTAATTTGGAACAAATGAAGTACGCATTTATGAAATTTCAAATTCATTCGACAGCTAGTTTAAGAGATATGGCATTACATAGAGAGAGATTAACTCGCATTTTCGTATTAAAATACGTGAATATCGACTAGTGTGCGCTATTTTGTTGGAGAACGAAAAACTACTCAATTTTTGAAAGCCTCCGCATGCAACAAACATAGCAATATGTATCTTACTTAAACATTGTCATACCATTCTTCATTCGTAGAAAGTATTTTTTGTTTGTCACATGCGGAGGCTTTCATTTCTGCATGTTTACTGTCCTAATAACCATAATTGTGTTGCTATGGTAGGAAATATACGCATGCGCATTGGAAAATATCTGCGCCAAGAAAGATAGTCACAATTAATCAATATGATGTTTATAATAAAAAATTATTAAATAAATTCAAGTGGAAAATTATTATGCCCGAAGTCCTTTGTTATTAGAGGAACTGTCTACTAATAAACTATAAAAGTCATATATGAATAAATGCAAATGGAATCTTATGACGTGGAAAGTCACATTAACCTAATAGTTTAAAAGTTACAACTGAAATGTTTGCATTTGAGATCAAGTTCACAGCGACATTATGACAGTGTACTGCAAATCATCTCTCTGAGTGATGCAGATATACTGCAAGTTCATTGAGATATCTTTGATGATTTAAATGTTACGGGAAAGATAGCATTTATTGACTTATGACAATGAGATCAAGGGCACAGTGGCATAACGACAGTGAACTGCACATTGTCTGTAGGTGATGCATGTATAATGCAAGCTCCATAAATATGTCTTTAACAACTGTTTTAAAGTTACGGCCTGGACAATAAAATATTAGAAGAACAGGAAGACGAGCCAGTACTTAAATAATGTCTCCATTCTTTCGAAGGGGAGACATAATTCAAACGTTTTTAACACAAATCGGTTACCTGAGTTTCCAGCAAAACTGGCTAGATTACTGAAATATCTTATAAAAATCCCACTTGTTCCCTAACACCTGGAAGACAATTAGTTAAGACTTGATTTACAAGACTGGATTATATACAGACATACTGTAGAGTTAAAGATAAAGCCTTTCATTTCACTTTAGATTGCGACGCAACAAGCAAATATGCAAGTGTAAAATGTAAGACCCATGCAGTTCAGTTCTTTTTTATGTTAAAGGTATATTGTCATAAGGTCAGTTTATGTTCCGTTTTCCTCAGGTAAATAAAACCAAGAATTAACCTCAACAAAAGTACATTACTGTTCATCAAATTTGTGCCAATATACAACAACTTCATTGTTTGTTTATCGTAGGAAGGACCACTGCTCATCGATGTGTGTGACCGTTGAGTTTTCCTTCAGACTGGTCGATCTGTAATATAAATTATTTAATTAATCGTTTAGCATATGAATACTAACCATATAGTAAAGTCAATATATCTTATACATTGAAGACTCTCAAGTAGAAATCAACAAAAAAGCGATTAAAATGTGCACCCCGTTTAAGGGAAAGAAACTTGTTTGCGAAAATACCTGATAAGGGGCACTATTGTCTTCATAAAATACCACTTTGTCCGTTTAAGACATTTTACTTGATATGGGAGTAACTTGACTACTGATGGCTGAAGTGGATAGCAGAACAGCCGGATAAGTGGTGGTCTGGATAGCGAGACAACCAGATAAGTGATTCTTGGAGAGGGATGCAACCAGATAAATGGTGTGTAGACAGGGTCACAACCGGATTAGTTGTGTCGTGATCAGCAAGGATCGGCTGTTTATTTGCACATTATATTCAAATCGCAGAAAGGAATATTCAGTTATCTCTTTTTCACATCGTTTAAGCTATGCCATTGTGAGTTGTGATATGTTTGAAAATAGACTTGAGAAGATGCACGAAGAAAGATGGTATTGGAAATAATATTCAATTTTTCAAAAGAGTGGGAAAGTACATCGACAACCGATATTGATTCAAACTTTTTTCATCTATTATTGTATTTCAAATATTATATGCATCCTCTTGTTAATACTTTTAAAGAAATAAGTCAACAGAAATAGAAATAAGTCAACAGAAAATCGGCTTTTTTTATGAAAAAAACAATAATGAACAAATGAAAGCTATTATAGTTTATTTAGCAAGTACAAATCTGTATAAATAAATCGTTTGAATTATTGAATCTTAAGAAATAAAAAAACAAAAAAAAACAGATTTGGAACAGATTCAATCTATTCCACATAGACATAGTCTGTTGATATTTGATGTATCATTTTATGCTTTAGTATTGTACACTTATTATTTATTATGTACTGTTATTTTCTGTGAAACTTGTTAGTGGGTTTCGATGCCTATTGGATTGCAAAAAAATAATTGAATCAGTAGATTAACTCAAATGAGCTATAAACAGAAGTGTGCATGTTCTGTCCATACCTCTTCAATGCACTCAATGACTACATTGCGGAAGTGCTGGACCAGCATCGGTATCGTGTGGTCAGCTGCCGTCCAAGGATTAGTAACTGTATTCTTCAGAAAGGTAAGCACGTCGCTTGAGTCGGTCGATACCTATAGAGGAATGGGAGACGACAGTTCCGTTATTGTCACCTAAGTTGTTTTTATCCAGAAATTAGTTTCTGACCTTCATTTATAAATATGCCATATGTATAACACAGTAACAGTCATCTTACTACACTCTACTATCTTTATGTGATTTCACTTAAATTTATTCTAATATTCCAAATGATATCTGTTTAATCAGTTACCGTGAATATATTAAAGTATTTATATTCGCTGAATACAAAAAATAAATTGACAAAAGGGTAAATGAATGATAAAAATATAACAATTATAATGCAATAGTTATAAAAATAGATTACACAATTCAACAAAGTCTGTTTAAACATGATTATTCTTTAATCTATTCTGTTTTGTTTACGTGTCGCGATTGGCACACCCACCGTTTTATTCATTTCCTACCGTATGGACCTTTGTTACATAAATGTTGGGGTGCGGACGTTAAATCTGCTTTAAATACACGAATCAATGTTAAAGTTTCTTTTAAATGAATCAGGACTAAATAGACACTGCCGCATCCAGCCAGAGACTGAAGTAATAAAAGGGCATATGTAAGCACGCTATAGAAATTATACCGTATTTCTGAACTGATAAAACGATAAAACACGATATTTAATATGTCAATAACGTTCATTCATAACATTCAAAAGGACATTTACGCAACAGGGCGTTCCTTACGAATGATTTTAACAGGTGGAAAAAGGCTTTTTGAAATTCCGAATGCAGGAATTTAAAAACCTTTCTATGACAAATAACTATTTTCTTGATTCATCAAAAGGTTTGACGAAGAAACCAGTTACATTGATAAGGGTTTGTAAGCCTTTTATGGACGTGCGATTACATATTAAGATTATTCAATATAAATAACGGAAAACAGCACGGTTATGTAAATATCCAGTGTATATTTGGAAATAGTGATAACAAAAAATCGTTTGGAAATATATCGAAGACGTTAGCATAGTTTTCCAAATTTCAAAACCTCGTCTGCGTCTTTTTATAAGTTATATGCATATCTGAACATGTGTTTTGCGTATCATCACGAAAAATAAAGAGAAAGCAGAATCTAAAATACATGGAAAATATGATATTTATAGCCTATTAAACTTACCCCTAGACGTTCTTTGAAGGTATTCAAGACTTTGAAGCATTCTTTTTGGGCAAGTCTTGATTTTGTAAGGAACAGCGGTACATCACCAACTTTCTTTGCTTTGGGGTTCGACTGCGATAACCTGCCAAAGACGGCCATGTTGAGACGGTTACACTTATCGGCACAGGTGTTGCCTTTCTTGTTGACGGCAAAGGCATTGATAGCTGCATCAGGACCGATTTCAGACAGAAAATGCATCACTTCGGTATCCTGGTATGAAGATAAAAAATAGTATTCATATTGAATTTGTAAGATTGTTTTTTTATTGTAAATACTACAACGAACTTTTCAATACATCAATTACTTTTAAGAGGGCTGTTGGTAAGCGGATTGATACAGAATTTCTCTCATGTTCATAAGTTCACTTGTATATAGATTTATATTGTTCTTATTCATGTTTCTATATATATTGATATGTTTCAAGTATTACTTAATTGATTTCTTCTCTACGTCTGTATTTTTGATAAAACAGTGTTTCGCAAGTCATCAGCAGTCCTGCTAAAGTCTAGTATTTAAATAACATATTTTAGTTGTAGAGAAATACATTGAATCAAGGAGAACGGACAATGATGCCATGACGACTTACTTTACATACAAATGACGTTCTTCATTACTTACCAGCACAAGATCAACATACGGTGTATCGAGGATCTTCGCTCTTATAAAACGCTTCGCCGATTCCTCGTCATGGTCGAAGTTGTCCGGAATTGGAGTCAATGGAACGCATACAAAGTTGTCGTCAGTATTGGCGGCTGTCAGCCAGGCACAGTACATCAGTTTAGCGCCGAGCATTGCCTGTCCCAGGATTCGACCGTAGCCCGAACTGTTCAGCCCAATGACCTAGTAATGTATGGCCAAAGCCGGTTATAAGATAAACATGTACGAGAGAAATTTGTAACTTTATTAGAGCATCGTGTTGTTTGTTTTTGTTTTGCTAAATCGTAAGAAATACTATGTTAAATTCATAAAGAGGTACAAAAACAGCCAACATCAACCGATTAATGAACACCAAAATTAGCACTCGCCAGAACTCGGTAGATTCCGCACCTATCATATTGTGATGAAGGTACCGGAATACGTCGAGTTAGTCAATTGCAATATTAGGTTTTATTTTTGACAATTCGATATGCTAGTATTCTCCCTATGCGCGATATATAATACAAACTCAAAAATAAGCATCTACGGACCCTATGCTTAACTGTGAAGTGGTATGAAAAAATTGTCTGCCTAAACAACTAAAAATCATATGCTGAAAAAGGCCAATCGCTTAATTGTAATTGCAACAACATCCACTAATGATTTACCACTTAAAACATATTTTATAGAATTATCACACTTAAACATTCAAAGCTCATTTCATGCAGCTTTCGTATACCCGATCAATAGTTTCTGACAACAAGCTTACCGTGTATGCATTTAAGGAATACACCACCATGACAGAAAAGAAAAAGATAAACTAGTCTTGTGTTGCTATGAGGGAGCAGATAATTTCTTTAGTGTCCTAAATAAGAAAGACACAGACAAATACCAAGTGTTCTACATGTTTTCCATATTAGTCGCCTTACAATTAACAAATGCAGTACCTTATGAGCAAGGTATACACCTGCCGGTCCCGCTCCTGGCTTTGACGCCTCGATTCCAGTGCAATTGAAGACCGTGGCTGCGTCCATGAACACCATGTCGGTGGCGAAGGAGATGAACGCTTTCATGTGTCCGTTTCTATATGGAAAAAAACATAAACGACGATTTCTTTCAACCATGCTTTTTTATCATTATAATGTTTTGTTCATCTGGACTCGTAGACCACAAAAAACATCTAAGAACAATACAACCAATACTAGTATCAATATCGAATATCATGTTATCTTTTTTCCATTACAATCCCAACATTGAAGCCCAGGGTGAAACACAAACCTGATTTTAACGTATGTTGATTGATTCTTATAGTGACCGTTCTATATATGTTATCGTTTTACAGGACCAAATATAGAAAAGTATTGAAAAAATAATTTGAACAAAAAGATATGAAAATATGAATATTTTTGAACTTTTTAACCCTGCCTTTGTCTTACCTATAACACAGACCTCCGGCCGGATAAGGGCAGTATCCTGACTTGTGAGGGTCAATTGTCATAGTGTCAACATCCTTCAGGCGGATCAGCTGGTCACGTGTGTAGTCGCTAATAGGAAAGTGAGGTAGGGTCTGGTCATCGTGAGATGTCCGTACGAGTGTCGCAAAGTAGCCTCCCCAGGCCCCATCTGCCAGTATGTAGAAGTTCAGACCCTAAAACAGCATTAATGTGGGGAATGAACAATTATTAATCAAATTTAACATTTAACAAACTAAAGAAAAAAAAGGAAACATTCAAACAAGTGCCGCAGGTATTTGACATCGCCTTAATCGATACAAAATGTATCCGGCTTAAACGTTCTTCATAACTCATAACTTCATAATTTTAGTCTCAGCGCCGCTGACTTATAAAATAAGCTGACTTGATAAAAAAAGGATTCTTTTTCCTTGCCTTGGTTCTGTACTCTGCTCTCAGGTCCAGGATATCAGCAACAGGATCAATCGCTCCGTGTTCTGTTGTACCGATCACACATATCACTGCAATGACCGGTATCTTCTTAGCCAACTTTTCATCTAGAAGTTTCCGGAATGCTGAGTAGAATCAAACAAATATAATTCACTGAATTAACTGGATCTATAAACTAAAAATGTGTAGAAGGTACTAGGGAAAGTTAAGTAACGATTAAATGTGCAATCTGTAGGGTTTTAGAGAGATCCGTACAAACAAGAACTATTATGTAGATATATTCACTTTTGTCTATGTTTTCTATATTTCACTTGTCGATTTGTTTTTCTTAATCATGCATCTTGACCTACCTATAACATCCAAGCGAGCGTATCGATCGAAGGGAACGCATACGAGATTTCGGCCTCCGATGCCCACAAGCGTCGCAGCCTTCCCCCAAGAGAAGTGGTTGGCCGCCGATGCTATAATTATAGGTGCGGTCCTTAAACCGTGCAACAGATAAAACTGAACGAAACCGTTGTGGGCTAGACTGTACCTAGTAATAAAAACAATGTATTATATTATATACCAGCGAAAGTTGAAGATAAAAAGTGAAGATATTCTTCACAAGTGATGATTTACCAAATAAAAATGTAACTTGCTATTATCTTCTGCGTATTTTCTGTTGTGCTGGCTATTTTGTACATATATGGGGCATACACTATTTCAGTTTTATACAAATGTGATTGAATACATTTTTAAGAGCAAATCCTAACAGAAAAGAGCAGAAAACGGCAGAATTGCTTTGAGTAATCCATTCAAAATAACGCATAGCCATTTTTTTGATGCAGTAATTCTTCAGTCAAATTAATGGCTTCTCGTTAAATACCATTTATATTTCACTCGTATCGCAGAATATACAAAAATTTCACTCGTGAAAAATATGGGTATTTGTGAAATATATAGTGTTCAACGGAAACCCTTGATTTGTCCTATAATTAATGGGTCTTAAAATGGGTAAGTACATGTTTTCCGTGTAAGATGTCTGGTGTTAATCTACCTGGTCCGACCCAATATTGTCTAAAGGTAAAGGGTAACGCTGCATTGAAGTAACCGAGAGACCCTATTCCTCCCCCTCTCTCTCCTTTTGCGAGAACAAAACCGAGAATTGTTAGATATAAAAGCTGGTATTTACTCTACCAGGATATTACCCCTGGACCCTGAAAACGAGGCTATCGCCCTCTAGTTCCCCCCTCATTGATCCGCGCATCTGTTTTGGTACCAAATGAGAAACTTTTAAGTGAAGAGATATGACCGTGTAAGCTCTAGACACAGGCAGGTCTCAGTGTCAATGTTATTTGACGTCAATCCCCTATACTCTCAGCAATAAATCCACCTTCAGGGCGTGCAAGCCACAGTTTTCCCAGTATCAAGGTTCAGACAGAGGTAATATAAACCTGTAGAAAAGTCAATTTGGTCACCTACAGATTTATGATTGATAAAATAAAATTGATAAAATATAGGTTTGGCAGTACAAGCATTCATAATTTAGAATGAACCAACTAGTGACATTCTTGGATATCTCTGCCAAGTTCCTATCGATAGTGACAATTAAGAATATTCTTACTTGTTAATAACATCTTTGAGTTCAGAAGCGTCTTTTTGTGTCAGCCGCTGAATTTCCTGAGGTAAAGCTACGATGTCATCAAGATCAAGATTCAGTAGGTCCCACGTTGATGTGACTGTTATCTTCTGTTTTCTACCCAGCCTTGGAATATACACGTTCAGTTCCTTAGCACTGACAAGCAGTCGTTCATCCTTAATGGCTTTTTGTACTGCCAACGGGAAGAACTTGATATTCCTGGATGCCCACAATGCCTCTATATTGGCGGTGGACCCACCATTAGTGATGTGTCCCCACGGGTTGTGTGTTGCTTCAAATCCGATCATTTCACAGAGTTGCTTGCCGACCTCTATTTCCAGTTGTGTTGTTACTGGACTGAGCTCACTTGTCGCATTGTTAGCATTGGTCATCCATGCGGAAAGGTAACCTAATTTGGCCGCTATCGTCGCTTCAGACACCATGTGACCCTGTATATTACGTGTAAAATATTCCATCATTGTCGAATTCGAGTAAAAATTCAATTTTTTCTATAAAGCAGAAAAATAATAAGATAATGATTAATATATGAAACATAGCTGAGCTAAATTCAAAAGGTTATATTCTTGGACTGCTTAAGTATTATTATTCCCACTGAAACCACTGCTACACAGTACATGACAGTATTATATTATTCAGGTGTTGTTTTCATTTATTTATGACAATTCTCCTAAAAATGATGTTATATATCCATGTTAATAATTATGCAAATAGTCTTCTCTGCCGTTTAATAACGCCAACCAATGTCCATTAAAGATTTTAACTGTTTTTTAAACATTTGTATTTTAGCGCTTCATGCTTACTTGCATATTTTGAATAAGATATCAACAAAGTAAGCTTATACGAGATTCTTATTTACTTCATGCAATGATTTATTATTATTGGAAATTAAAATATTTCATGTTTTTCCTAAAAACTTAAAACGCCATTTTAATCTCAGCTTATATAATCGACAACATAATTTAGTATGGTTTTGTAGTACATGTAGTGATACAATGTGATGGTTAAATACATATCTCTCACAACCACTATATATTTCCATATTCCCGACTCACTGGGTATACCTGCTGGGAGTTGGTAAACATTTATGGTTACCCACTAGTGGGTAACACCCTGGACGCTATTTCATTGGTCAATATTCTAATTATGACGTCAAGGAACAATACCCTGCGACGTCATCCTCTATTATGACGTCAAAGTTGATGTCGATTGTCTTCCTAATCGTAAACCTAAATCATGTAGACCCAAGAGACACATATGGTTTCCTAGATATACCATCTGGGCGTTGCTACAGATCCATACTCGTGATGGCTAGTTATCATGTTTATTTGACTTTCGTTACTTAATTTTCAAATTGTAAAAGACAATTAGTAAACCTCGTGTCTTTATACAATTTGAAACTAACTCGAGTTAGATAAACATAAAACCGACCATCACTCGTTGGGGAACCTCTATTAATGTATTTAAGTTTGATTTTTTTCTAAATAATTATAATTCGTAATATTTACTTGAAAAGATATCAATATAATATTATATAATAATTTATATTATTTCGGTATATATTTGATCCTAATTGTCTGTTTGAGTTAGATGATGTGATACCCACCTGGTATCGCACACTGGCGTACGGAATGGATTCCGTGAGTGCGTCATTCAGGCACTTAAGTTCCATTTTCAGTTTAGCCATTTCTTTCTTGTAGCTTGTTGATGATTTCACTTTGGGAGTGATCATCTTAGGGTCATTTGGAAAGTAGTTCTTCGGTTTGACATTTTGTCGAATAGATTCTATGGCTAGCTCACAGAACTCGTCCGTATTTTCAGCTGACGGTCCAATAAACCAGGCCCCGAGTTTTCCCCATTGGGTATCACACACTTCCTCGTCCATCTCTCTACCATTAATGCCATTTTCACTTCCGACTGTAGAGAAACCGTTCATTCCATTCATTACCTGGCGGAAAGGAAACGACAAATGATAAAACTGTTCCGTATGTAAATTACATTTTCTCTGTAATGCTGTGGTAGATCTGGGGGTAAGTAATTTCGAAATTGTTTTCGTTAAACAGTGAAAAATCATGCAATAAAGCTTTTAATGTGATGACATCTGTGCAATCTTGAGATCAACAATATACACGAAATAAATATACATAAAATAAATATCCATGAAATAAATATACATAAAATAAATATACATAAAATAAATATACATAAAATGGGGAATAGTCTGGAATGTATTAAAAAATCTAAATCCCAGAATGTCTTGATTTCAATCCACAAATATGTATTGGCCAAACTATGCTATAGTTATATCCAAAAACGAAAATATTGGGAAATCACTTAAATTATATGAAAACAACGAAAACAGGTGACCCTTCACATGTTTGTGAAAAAATATACGATTTCACCATTAATTTCTTTCAATAAAGCTCTTGAAGCCGAAAATAAATCCTTTCGTTAAGTTATATATATGTGAAATGCAAAGTTAGGGGAATTTCCAATTTAATAAATTGTATCAGATTGAAATACATCTTGTCAATCTGTTGAAAGGCTCACTGATAGGGGTTGAACTATAGTGTTGCAAGACCCACATAACGCTATTGTAGGAAGGGTGAGAAAATATCAGTACTATCTTTTTTCTCAATTTCATTTCCCTTAATTTGTTTACTTTGTAGACGACATGTAAAATTATATTGGTGAAGAGTTATACAACAGTTTAAACGATTTTCACGTGACTAGATTACATAACCCAGAATGTTTTGCTAGCATTGATACAATTCGTTTGACTACAATAGATTGTTCAGCGCTGAAAGAGTCTTTTGATGCACAACCAAACTACCTCACAAAATATACCATTTTAAAGCCCTTCAAATGACATGTGATACAGCCTTGGGGAATAGGATATGGGCAGTTGTATTTGTAAATAAGTCTGCTCGATGAAATTGCAAACTGTTATATTACCGTTGTATCTATACATCTACAAACACGCGTGGATTTGCATTACTAAAATGCATACATTCTAATAAAAAGATATTATCTAGTTACATCAAATAACGTCATAAGTATACAGTAAAACCCCGCTGACTCAAACTCGTAGGGTCCAGATCAATAGTTAGAGAAATACATGGTACTCGACGAATCCGAGGTTCGACCGACATCATCATTCTTTTATCAGATGGGACAACAGACAGAACGAACACTGCAAAATGTGTGGATAATAGATGAAAGAAGAAAAAATAACTTTAATCACGATGGCAGCATTTAATAAGATTTAAAATAGCTAAAGAATGAAAACATATAGCCACCGGCATTAAGGAAGTAAAGATAATTAAAAAGCTGCATGTGTAACGTACTTGTCGTTTTGACATAGTCCGCCATATTGTGGTCGGGACCAAACGAACTATTCGACGAATGAGGGGTATTTGAGTAAACCGAGTTCGAGGAAGTGTTTTTGTTTTATTGTACGTGTTAGTTTTGCCGACCCAGTCGAATTTTTGTCTTCATTTCATAACAACTAACAATTATTGCTAAATTGTACTCAAAATCACACGCGGCAATATTTCGGTTGAAACAAGTAATGCATCCGACCTAACACCTTTCCCAGGGTTCACATATATATGATATGAGCGCAGTTTCGATGATAAGTACGGTATGCACTCTGTCATCGTTATCAGACAAATGACCAGTGAAGCGTATGTAGTCGATTCAGCTACGCTCTATGCGCGTGTAAACTTAGTTGTTACACATGTACAAATTGACGTTTGACTTTAAATTGTTTTGGTGACGTAAGTCAGCAGTCTATAAATTAAATGGTTGATAGTTTTACCTTTCGTCGGTGTTGTTAAATTTGATTATTTAACTAGTTAGTCAACTGCTATTTCAAATCTTGCAATTCACACACTATGCTCTGTTAAACATAAGAATTTTTTAATCATGAAACAAATTTGAACAAAAAAACAACATTATTTGGTTACCAGCATGGGGCAGTATAAGGCTACCGTACTTAAATAGTTAAAACAGAGTAATTGAGCGTAGCAGGTGGTATGCTCGAGTATTTACAAAATGTCATTTTATAAACTGTTTACTAAATGAAAATATTAATGAACCATTAACTGAGTTAAATGGATATACAAATATTTTAAGAGTTACATGTAAGTAAACTTAGTGTACTAGGTTTGCGGTGTGAGAGGATTATTTAGAGATGAATCAAAACAGCTTCACTCTTCAACTTCCCATTTTATTCCCGGAAACAGGAAGTCAACAAAAAACAAGATACGGAGACGGAATTCCATAATACACAAAACGGCCAATTCCGGATATTCTATTGATGGTTATAATATAAAATATACCATATATATAACACCGGTTATCATTAAGAAATTCTTTTAACAAATCGTCAGTTAAAAAAGATGAATCTAATAGTCTTGATGGTTTGGAAATATTTGATCTTCGGCCATTTTTTTGGCCGGTTCATAAAATACTTATTATAACTAAGATAGCATTAGGAGTACTAGCTTGATGAGTTCGTATGCAATTCATTTACATCTATTTCAAATATTCGTTTGTTAAACATTTGTGAAAATTTGGGTTTTGACCAGGGCTAAGTACAATTGGTGCTATTTTTTATCAATGGATCATAATCAAAACATTATCAAATAACAAAGCATGTATGGATTTTTTTCTGTAGATTTCAGGAAGGCATTCCAACGTGTTGAATGAGTAAGCCTGTAGTTAAAGCTTATCAATACTGAAATTCGTGATAATTTTTAAGACTTGTTAAATCTCTTAACAGCTGTGTAAAATACTGTTTAAAGTTAAAAAGAGTGTGTTTTCACACTTTTTTCACAAACAGCTATCTTTTTTATTTTTTTTTTATTTATACATGATTTTGATTCCTTCATTATTCACAAAAATGCTGATTGCTATAGCCTTGGTAAACTTGTTCTATATTTACTATTATACGCTCATGATTAAGTGTTGTTTACACAAAGTGCTTCAAAGTATGTTTGACAGCCTTCACATATATTTTATTTACTAAGATTGTTATTTGACAATCAACACTTATAAGAATGTAATAATTACAAAAAATAAATGATATTTTTGTTTTCGTAACGGGTACAGAATTTCAAATCATGAATTTTAGATGTATGATGTTAAACCAAATGAAGTCGTAGATGATGTTTAATAAATAACCGAAGTATTGTCAAAATTATTTATTTGATCAAGATAGTTAAACAATGTTTGCATTATCTCATAATGTGAAAAAACACACAATTCAATGTTAAAGCAATTTAAATCGTTTGATATTTTTCGTCAGTAGTATTTTATGCTATGCAGCTGAGGTATGGGGTCTATTTAAGATTTATGTGATTTAGAAGGTTCATTTGGATTCTTGAAAAAGATTACCAGGATTAAAACATTCAACATCTAATGCTATTGGGTAGATACCGAACTTGATAGATATCGACTAGAACGTATGATATTCCTGCGTATTTTCAAAAGCTTGTTTAACAATTTATTCACAAATAATTGCATATGGCAAGTATACCGTGAACTGCAAATGTTAATAATGGTTATTATGTGATAAATCAAAATAAAATTAATAGGTCCGTTTATAAAAATACGGAAGTGAAAATTAAAACGCAGTTTATCATTTCAATAAGGTTGTCGTCAAGGAGTCCTTTATGCACAAATTGCACTTTACAAGATTGTCATTTGAATTTGAATTCTAAATTTTAAAAAGGATCAAAGGACTTTTTGTTATTGTTATTTTACAGTATAAACAATGTTTTACATACAATGTAGACAATTGTATATTGCGATTTGTTTTCTGGCTTCAACACATTTTTAAAAAAGTTGATTTCTTTCAATAATACATTTCCCCTCTGCTACATTTAACTTCAGATATATTATGGAATTAGTGACTGAACCGGTGAACTTTTTTCCGGATCTAAATATGAAGACGTTATGAATAATGAGTTAAAAAAAGATTCAATTTTTAAACGTATGTATAAAACCTACAAAATATATCAATACTAATGCCATAATATCAAATAAGAAGCGTGAAAAAATGGCCATGCTAATCATTACTGGAATCAAATCATTATTTGTTTACCTTCACTAGACGACACGTAACAGTATATAACTACAAAGTTATAACACGGTTAAAACGAGTTGCACCTGAACAGAATACATAACCTATAATGTATTGCAAGAAATTATATAATCTGTTTGCCTCGAATAGATTGTTCACCACTGAAAGAGCTTTCTGACGCACAACGAAACAACCTCATAAAATATATCATTTAAAATACCTTTAAAATGACATCATCACACTGACAAACAGGAGATAGTCACAGCTGCACTTAACAAATTTCATGACGATGCACTTTTAGATAGTGACATGACCGTGTTATCCATAAATCTACAAAAAGTACATGTATATGTACATGCATGGGAATGTTTTACTAAAATGTATATACATTGTATAATAACAAATTATGTTTTAATTAAATCATAAATATAAAAGGGTTGCCAAACCGGTTGCAGTTTTGTAACTAATTATTAGAAGGTTTTTTTTAATTGAATAACCAAGTAATCATAAAATCTGACAATCAAGCAATTATCAACAACAACGACAATAAATACAGTATATTGTTTATCAAACGTAATGCTACAATAACGTTTTTTTCACTAAACATATATATAAGTGTTTTATAGTTCAATTGTTTTGTAGGTTAATTGTTTTATAGTGATTTTTTTTTATAGTGCAATTGTTTTATAGTGAAATTGTTGTACAACAACTGTCAAGTAATTGCTATATTATACTCGAAATAACAAACAGTATTATTTGATTGAGAAACAGAATTCATGGTTACTTGCACCTTTTCACAAAATATATATGATTTAAATATGTGTTCTTTAGAAACGTATTTCACGTCCCAATCTTTTGAAGTGTGTTTTAGTATTATATTTTACAATTTTATCTTCTTGCTCCCCTTTTAGGAATATACAGACTTAGGATTGCGATGACGGCATATTTTTGCCTATCATTTTATCGAGTGCAGAAAAAGCATGAACATCTTAGGCCCAGCAACATTTTTTTTCTAAATTAATTAGTTTTTACCCGATCAACGAGAGATAAAAGGTACGTATAACATCTGTAAACATGAGACTAGCTACCTATGATGTAATAAAATGATCGACTACTTGGTCATTGAACTTTGAAACCTTTTCATGTTCCACCGACTACCAAACAAGCTTAACTTCAATTGAAGATTTAAGAAACAAATTCAAAAATTTCCATTTAGGCGGGGCTCTTTCATATTATAAACGTAGCTTCAGGGCGAGTTTTGTTTATTTATTTATTTATTTATTTTTCATCCAATGTTAAAACGAATTAAATTTTAATCAATAGCGTCAGTGTTTCAGCATCGTCCTTTTGACTCCTTGTCTAAAGTTCGACGTCACAATATTATCACGACATGTATATTGCCTAATTGTCTATGACGTCATAATAGCTAATATTAGTACCACATGAGGTTATACGCAAAATATGATATATGGTTGATTAACTGCATTAAACGACCATCATGTGATCAATCAAAACAAGATGAATTGGTACGTTTATAAAAATGCGAGTTACAATTTACATACAGATACATAAATTATGCATTAAATAACTTTGAACAGGGTTGTCTGCACTGAGACCTTTTCGTACCAAATTGCACTTTTGTAATGATTTATTATACAGGTCTTAATGAGATAGTCATTGTAAAGCTATTTATGACTGTAATTGATTTAAATGTCGAACTTGGACAGGAAAAATATAATGTTCTCTCTCTATTACTGCGTTTAAATATATAGTTTGTAAAAAATCAAAAATTGAAGCCCCAATTTCAATGCATTTTTCCCATTATCACTGTCTTGAAAATATGTAGCTTTTTAAACAGCAGAAATTTCGTTTGGAATGTAACACCATGAATGCACGTTCTCGTGACTCATTCGTTAAGTATCCTTCAAATATTTTATCATTTATCACACTGTGTTTTTAGGGTTTGTCGTTCGAACAATTTTCTCATCCCGAGCTGGTGGATAAAATTGAGAGGCCTTGAGAAGGAAATGATCTTACAATGAATTTTTGTTGACGGTCTATTTTCTCACGCGGAACACCTTTGTGTGGATACGTTTGTTCCGGTTCAGGACTAAACTTGGCGTTAATTGTCGGGGTTTTTTTGTTGTTTTTTTTAAATACTTTCATGAAAGGGAAAATCCATTCTTAAGTTGTTCTTAAGTCATTTCCAATTTCTTCTTGAGTATTCTCATACTGACAACCCATGATAATGAATTTACCAGTAGGTTGTATACAGTACATGTAGTATATAGATGATAACAAATATTTGGTCAGTTCAATAACCCGACAGTCTAATTCAGAAGTTAGTATTTTATCTGACGCAGACATTATCAAATATTCAGGTTAATCCCATTTAGAAGACAATATCAGGTAGTTTGTCTAGACACATCCATACGACAATATTATATATACTGACTAGACACATTCAGAAGACAATAACACATATTCTGGCTAGACATATTCAGCTATATTATGTATTCTGTCTAGACACATTCAGAAGACAAAAATATATATTTTGTACAGATACATTTAATTATATTATGTATTCTGTCTAGACACATTCAGAAGACAAAAATATATATTTTGTCTGGATACATTTAATTCTATTATATATTCTGGCTAGACACATTCAGTTATATTATGTGTTTTGGCTAGACACATTCAGTTATATTATATGTTTTGGCTAGACACATTCAGTTATATTATATGTTTTGGCTAGACACATTCAGTTATATTATGTGTTTTGGCTAGACACATTCAGTTATATTATGTGTTTTGGCTAGACACATTCAGTTATATTATATGTTTTGGCTAGACACATTCAGTTATATTATATGTTTTGGCTAGACACATTCAGTTATATTATGTGTTTTGGCTAGACACATTCAGTTATATTATGTGTTTTGGCTAGACACATTCAGTTATATTATATGTTTTGGCTAGACACAT
>JAUMHH010164811.1:3667-17040 GCA_032359455.1 Chlamys rubida | reverse complement strand
CACACACGCATACACTACACGCATGCATCTTGCACACAGGGGAGGCCGTCCTTAAATGACCATAGCTGTTGATAGGAGTTAACAATACTAAACTAATGGGCAGTTTAATATCTTATGGATGTAGGAAGAGGGACAAGAATCAGTACAAAGGTAAGTCGCCTTAGTTCTAGGGAAGACATAATTAAAGATTCTAATTCAAATACGTTAAAGTAATAAAAACGCTCGCATATCAACGTACCTACTGCAATAAACAAAGTGCGAAATAAAAGCTACGGAGGTATTTAACAGATCAAAATGTTTAATCATATGTACCAGCATAAAGGAATTAAGCGTCGATATTGAAACTTTGACAACAAATGTCTTTTGGCATAACCAATATAATGTTTTCTACATATTATTGTCATCTAGTTAGGTTTCAGCTGAAAATTGTCTTAGTTTGTCCATATACACAAAAACATTGTATAATATGCATACATGTATACACAATACATATATAGTATAATTCCATATAAGTACGAGAACATTACAGACAATTTCATTAGAGTATATGAATATGCAAAAGAGAATGAATGAGTAATGTATAATGAAATGGAAACATAGGAAATTATGTATCAAATGAGATATTATTTGCCTGTAAAAATGAAAATACTGGAATAAAATGACCAAAATAAGAAAACTATATTTTTTATATACAAAATTCAGTCAAAATTGCTAGACAAACAGGTAACAGAAATGTCTCACTCGCCCCTCAGATTAGTCTTGATTTTTTGCCAAGTACTCCCTTTGTATTGGTACTGCTTGTAGGTGAACCTTTCTTTTTCGTCTTGCGGTCTCCATTCTGGTGCAGGAGTCAATGTCGCTCCCAGTCTCTAAAATATACCAAAGCCATATTTCTTTTATAATTGTTGGGAGCCTTATATGACTAGGATACAGACGTAGATGAAAATGTTATCAGTTTCATCAAGATCGTTACATAACAATTGATGTAATATGAATGCTAAAACATATGATGTCGAAAGATAAGATTATTTTTACATGAACACCTTAACTGATGAGCTGTTCATAGTTGTTTTAAACATACCTGAATGAATGAGCCAG
The DNA here is from genome assembly GCA_032359455.1 of Chlamys rubida. Taxonomy (NCBI): domain Eukaryota; kingdom Metazoa; phylum Mollusca; class Bivalvia; order Pectinida; family Pectinidae; genus Chlamys; species Chlamys rubida. Next base: position 15,942 of record JAUMHH010164811.1, on the reverse strand, counting down.
GTGCTTGTAGCAGTCGTTTTACCATAACGATGGGTATTGGTAATACCAGGAACAAGGCAACAAACATACCAACAATTCCAAGGTAATCCGGATAAACATATCCCCGGTATACAGGTCGTTCAAATTTTACTGCTACTCCTATGCACGCAATCTAAAAAAAATTGGGAGAAATAATTAAACAATTTGATTGGGAATTGTTCCATTGAAAAAATATTTAATGTTACTGAGAAATGATTTCAATAGCAATTTGCAAAAATTAGCTTCATGCTGTCGGCGCAACCATTAAATACCCCCATCCCTAATTGTCTATGAACATCAGATAGTTTTGTTTGGAAGTTAACATACTCGCAACAGTGAAATTTAACATACTCGTAACATTTAGCAACAGTGGAATTTAACATACTCGCAACAGTGGAATTTAACATACTCGCAACAGTTCGCAACATTGGAATTTAACATACTCGCAAAAGTGAAATTTAACATACTCGCAACAGCGGAATTTAACGTACTCGCAAAATTTAGCAACAGTGGAATTTAACATACTTGCAACATTTCGCAACAGCGGAATTTAACATACTCGCAACAGTGAAATGTAACATTCTCGCAACATTGGAACTTAACATACTCGCAAAAGTGAAATTTAACATACTCGCAACAGCGGAATTTAACGTGCTCGCAAAATTTAGCAACAGTGGAATTTAACATACTTGCAACATTTCGCAACAGCGGAATTTAACTGACTCGCAACAGTGAAATGTAACATTCTCGCAACAGTGAAATTTAACAAACTCGCAACAGTGGAATTTAACATACTCGCAACAGCGTATGTCTTATGAAGTCGTGTGCTAAGAGAGCAAATATCTAAAAGTAAAGGTATAGAACGGGAAAAAGGGAAAACTGAGACGTTTCCAAACTGATATAGCCGTATAAAGTAAAGACAAGTGTAGAAAGTATCATACAAAAAATATACTTAAAATATTTCAACCGTATTATTCTGGACCAAATGTGTATGTTAATATGATTGCAAAATTAGGAATAAGAAACACTCGAGTAAGAACATAGCGAAAAGGGGCTTAACTCCCCAAAACGTAACAGGAATGAAACCTATCGTTGCTAATGCACAATATCAGATTGTAGTGAGAGCATTAACAAACCATTGAAAGATTCAGATACAATTGTAGGAGTTTTCAAGATCGGTTTGATTTGTCTTACATAGTTTTAATTAGAAATGCTACAAATGTATATCTTGCTTCATACCAGCATCACAGTTGGTATGATGAAACTCCACGACACCCTGACAAACACTGAAACTGATCTCCCCGTCATCAATTGGATGTCTTGACTCAATCTCTCCGCACCTTCATTGAGAAAGTAAATAGACAAAACTTAGCACATATCGTCAAATACAAGGAATTCCAAGCCTTCACAAAATGATAACATGAACCGATGATATCACGCAACAAACTAAGAGGTCTTAAAACTTAAAAAAAAAGGAAATGAATAAAATGTAAATGAAAAAATACTTGTACAAAAAACCAGAAGTAAATAGTGTTTGAATGATGAAACTACTTGCACATACTCTAAAACCGGAAGTGAAAGGTATTTAAACAATATGTCAAATGGGTCTGAATCGCTCACCTGGTAATAATCTCACAGTTGTTATCTTAAAATTGGACTAAAATGCAGGCAAAATATCGGTGTTTCATTCAAAAGAATCAATTAAAAGATTTAAACATATGACATCTGTGATCTTGAAAGTAAAACAATGGCATTAAGTTGAACAGCTTTTCATCACATCATGCTTCTGACCAAATATCATTACCCTAGACATTTTGATTACTCAGAAGTTGTAAAAAGATTTCTTCATATTTGACCCCCGTGACCTTGAAAAAACTTGGTAATTATTCATCCCAGCATGTTACTGACCAAATATCATCACCCTTGTCTTTTTGGTTATAAAGAAAACGTTGTTAAAAGATTTTAACATATTTGACCTATGTGACCATGAAAATGGGCGAAGGTGATTCATTTGAACAAACTTGGTAGCCCTTCATCCCAAATTGGCCAACTGGCCAAATATCATCACCCTAGACATCTTGGTTATTCAAAAGAAGTTGTTTAAATGTTTTAAACATATTTGACACATGTGATCTTGAATATACGTCAAGGTCATTCATTTGAACAAACTTGGTAGCCCTTCCCAATATCATCATCATAGGCTTCTTGGGTATACAGTCGTTAAAAGAATTTAACATATTTGACCCTTGTGACCTAAAAAATAGGCATGCTACTGGCCAAATATCATCATCCTGTGCATTTGGTTACTCAGAAGAAAATGTTTAAAGTTGACACCGGACGGACGGACGCCGCACCACGGCATAAAGGCATGTGAGCTAAAAAGTATTTGCACATACACATACGAAACAAGGTATACAGTTGTTTTCTATAAATTGTCCTTAACAAAGTTTTGATGAAAGTTATCATACTGTAATTTAATTATGTCAAAAAGCATCATCTTAAATCCTACAATTCTTTTATTTCAAAAGTTTCATATACGCCTTTGATATTGAATATTGATGAACAGCAAACGTGTTAAAATTCTTACCATATATCCATCCGGCGATGATACATTCTAGAAACGCCACCAAGAATATAATGAAAGCCGTTAGATACCAATCAATGAACTGGAAAATATATATTCCGCCCTAGAAAAAAAGAAAATGATACACTAACCAACAGGTATGCTATTTTTATATATTGATGTTTTTTATCTTTAAAAACCAAATCACCTTTTTAATGAGTTTTCGCAGTAGATTTTTGAATTCCTTATGACAGTTAAGTATATTTACAACAGTTATAGAACCTATTTAATTGTATTAATCACTATTCTACCTTTACGAGTACGTATCACACAACACCCATTGTAGTTCGGGTATCGAGAAAAGAATACACCTGCTGTTGGGGTACTCCAGTTCACGAGTCAAATATGTCAAACACTTGAAAGGTATATAATCTGAATAATTTGCTGGTCGTTTGATTGAGCACGACAAAATTTGCGAATGAAAATAACCTTGACCTACTTAAAAGATCACAGGGGTCTTGTATTGTTGTATATTGTTTTACGGCCCATCGACACTTTGAGTCATTAAGGGCCAAACAACAGTGTAAAAATAGACATTCACAAAAAACTGTGAATATATAAAAACAAGAAACAAAAGGTTAAAATGTGTAAAGATGTCGAAATATATCAATAGCAAACGAATTGTTTATCAAATAAATCATATCTTATTATAGAGATTAATTGAATGTAAATAATCATAGATTGATTGCACTGAAACTGTATCGAATAAACGTTTCACAGAGAGTACATTGTAAAATCGGTCACGTATTTGTTGGAAATCAGTGCATTCAATCATAAAGTGTTTGACTGTAAATGGCTGCTCACAGGCATTACAACAAGGTTGGTCTCCCCCATGCAAAAGTAAGCTTGATGTAGGTATGGCCTATGCGTAGTCGCGAGAGGACAACGTCCTCTCTGACTCTTATGTACAGTCAAAACCTGCCACATTAGCAACCTTTGGTCTCTCTTCGTTTCCCCGTCTCTGTGTGACAGATTAACGTGAATTTTGCATGCCGTGTACGTGTTCTGTTTTGTTCCTGTTTAGGCACAGACGGCGATGGACACGAAGCTTGCTGACTGTCTGGACATTGATCGGTGTTTAGTAGTTCGGATAAAGGAGCTCCAGTCTGGGTTCGTATTTCACGATTTTGCAGACCTTTGGCTTTGTATAGGGATTTGTAGACTAATGTATGTATTTAAATAGGTGTGCTATGTTATTTTGTATCATAATATATTGTAAGGGAAAGACTCCGTATACGTTTTAGACCTGTAACGTAAAGCCTGGTATAACCTAATTGCGTAAAATGCGCGGGTTTAGGGTATTTATGACCAAGTCTGCAAACTTTAAAATTTGGCAATAACTTCAACACACCTAGCTGCGACATTTATAGTATTTATCTTCTCTTTCACTTATCTTTCTTTCCAATGCTGTCTCGCTAGACAAAATGTGACCTTGGCAGGAATGCTACAACTCATTTTTAACAATTCTTCACGTTGTAATTATTATTATAAAGTGCGTTGACGAGTGCGATATGATTATTACAAAGTCGGACGTAACAGAGGTATCATATACGAAAGTGTGACAAAACATATACCATTGATCCAGCGTCAGCAAAATGTTTCAAACGAGCGTGGATGTAATTACAGTAAAACTTTTTTTTAATCCGACCGTTTCTTGTTTTCCAGACAACGTCGGTTTGTGGCCCAACAGTACAGCCAGTTTATGGCCGCTCAAGCCGGGTTCTGTAAGGACACGCTCCAGGTGAGTTTAAGACCTGGGCTGCTTTCAGGTGGCAGTCACTAGCAATATGAACGCCAATTGGATCACACAAAAAATCCCCAGTTTCTTCATACTTATCTAAACAATAAATGGGAGGCGAACACGCACATCCAGCTTAACATTAATTATAATGAAAACAATGTGTTCCCAAAGAGTATATAGCGACTTTTTTATTTTGTTGTGCAAAACGGGCGTGCCAATCTGGTTGTGTTATTTTTGTTGACATTATTGATAAACGTGCACTATTGTGGTTGAAATATCCCGGACACCTGTTTACAGTATTTATACTACTCGTAAAATATAATTTTAATACACAGGTACTGAATATGGTGCCCGATATATTGACCGGATTTCTACCCAAGAAACCTGCTCAAAGTAAAAAACCAGAGAAAAAGAAGCTGGACCTGCCGATCCCTAAACCTCCTACGAAGAAAGGCTTTATGAGGGGATCATAAACTCTCTCGTCACATTGCTTGTTTTGTCTATGGCTAGAAAATAAAGCTGTTATAATGTCCATACTTGTATCATCATATAGCAGTGTTATGTGTGTGTTGCAATATATATCCTATATGGTACATGAAACTGGTGCGCTGATTTAGTGTACCCAACAAAAGAAAGCTTCTTACGTCTTCTTTGACTATAACGAGACGTCTATATTTGATATGTTATTGTTTGCGTGCTTAAACAGTTTGGTATAATCTGCGGTTTACAGATCTTTAATGTGAAGTGATGAAAGTTAATAAAGAACTTGAACTTGAACATATAATAGCGGGTTATCCCGAGTTTCCTCTTTCCTCTGGCCCGGACACCAGATGGTGTGGGGACAGAGCGCATTACTTTATAAATAACGTGGGATTATCCCACACCGTTTGGTATCGAAGAGTTTTGAGGTACTGATAACAACAAAAATCTACTATGACACAAAACATACCTCATAGCCCCTATCTGTCAAAAAGTCTAAGTCTAGGGTCAGGGCCAGAGGAAACTTGGGCTAGTAGCGGTTGTGTCCTGTCTGTTAGCCTGTAACATCGGATTGAATCGGCGCTGCATAGACTGCGTCAACTTCGCGAGCCAATGGTGTTCAATATGATACTCTCCGATTCACCCTTGGCTGAATAGGAGAGTATCGTATTGAACACCCTTGGCTGAATAGGAGAGTATCGTATTGAACACCCTTGGCTGTATAGGAGAGTATCGTATTGAACACCCTTGGCTCGCGAAGTTGAGACTGCGTGTGACGTTAGGTTTAATGTTGTTCCACACTTCATCAACGTTCTAGTGAATTATTTTGTTTGTGCTAAATTCAATGTATATCAGCAAGATACAGGCCAGCAGGTATTAATCATCGTGGACATGTAGAAGTTGTTTCTCAATTTTTACATATTGGTGTCTCTGACCAGGGCCAAGGTGTTCCGTCACCCCAATAACATACAAGTCATATTTAGAAAATTAACAATTTTAACCCCAATCAATGTAAATGTTATCAACCATCACTCCTCACGCCACAGACTAAGGAGGTAAAGGTAATTCATTGAACAAACTTGACAGCCTTTCACCCAAGCATGCTAGACAAAATATCATGACCCTAAGTCTCTTGGCTTTTAAGAAGTGTTTAAAGATTTCAAAACATTTGACCCCTGTTCCATCGAAAGGGGTTCATTTGTATAAACGTAAGCCCTTCGTTCTAGAACGTCTATCCAGGTAAGGTGTAAGGTAAATATCTGTGACATTAAAAGTAGGTCAGTCATTTTTAATCTCCAGCCTGTCAGGCTCTACCTCAGAAAGCTACAAGCCAAATATCACGACCCTTGGCGTTTCGGTTCTCAAGGAGTGTTTTGACATACTATATATGATCCTGTGACCTTGAAAGTACCGGTAGGTCATTTTATTTGCAAATTGTGTCGGGCTCTATCCCACCAAGCTAACAGCCAACTTTTATAACTTTGCCTTTAAGGTTCTTTAGAAGTTGTTTAAAGAAAAAGTTGACGGTTGGATGGACTGATGACAAACACCGCACCACCACGGTACAAGCTCATTGGGCAGGTGAGCCGAGAATATTACTGCTTTAATTATCTGTTGGACAGTTTCAACAACCAAACAAATTCTGAATGAATCAAGACAATTCTGAATGAATCAAGACAGACCACGTATATATTTTTTCTTCATTTTTATTTCTGTTACTTGTCATACTGTACATATAGTTGATACACATCATCACAGTGATCATATATAAAATAGTACAGCCATTTACTCTACACATACACCACTCTCGTAAAACACAACCGGGCAAGACATTCCTCAAATACTTCTCTGTTCTGTTTCCCCTCCTCATAATTGCCCTGCACTCATCACACATTGAAGATCAGTCACAAGTCACACCAGACATTTTCACCAGTCACCTGACTATGCCATCTGACATTTAAGTCACATGACCCCGTCACCTGACATGTCATTGGCCACACGACTTTGTTGACGACATTTTGTTGGTCACATGATATATGTTGACCACACAATGAAACATCCTTCCAAACATAACAAGAGAAAGCCTAGTGATCAATCAAACAAAAATGTTGCTGCATCAAAATTTAACTTAAAAGTAGCAGCCTGGGTCCAGTTGTGTAAAAAGTCATTGGCTTTATTTAATGATATTTTTCTATCTCTATTATTTTGGGCAATGGACAAGGTAAACACTTTTTCTACTTAATTATTTGTTATCTGGGATTTTTTTACTCCGTTAATGCTTGTGTGTTAAAAGATGCACAAAAGAATAAAACCTGCGTCAATCACTGATTAAGCTAATCACCTTTTGAACAACTGGGCCCTGGTCAGCATTACCATATCCCAAATTACTTTATGAATGCCCAATGTCCATACATTGTGAAACCTGACTAAAGTAAACAATGCCATTTATTTTGAAATGTTTGCCACAGTCTAATGATCATCTTCTTCACTCTCTAGATCAGAGGGTGAATTTAGACAATGAATATTAGTACTCTGCATACTCTATATAGTAATTACCTGAAGGGCGAAATTCACACTAGATGGATATAGATTTTACTGATGAAGGGTGATGTTTGATTGGGCTAAAGTTTCCTAGTATACAGTAGCAGGTCTCCTAGTATACAGTAGCAGGTCTCCTAGTATACAGTAGCAGGTCTCCTAGTATACAGTAGCAGGTATGTAAGCTAGAAAAGACATGCTCTTCAGATAACACAAGTCACTGTATGAAGTAGAACCTCACCTGCCTAAATTTCGGTTTCAATTTCTTTATCAACCAGGCTTCTGATTAGACAAGGAATTTTTTGTACAGATTTGTGATCAACTCATTCACCCCTAAAGACACATTTGAACTCTTCTAATTCAAAGGTTGGACTAGTTCATTATGAAAATTCAGGGGTGAATGAATTAAAAACAACTTTTACAATATATATTATCTACTGTTGTCTTTACTATATAGCTCAGCTATGTGACCCCACAGTAGAGAATAATCCAGCTATGTGACCACACAGTAGAGAATAGTCCAGCTGAGTGACCACACAGTAGAGAATAGTCTAGCTATGTGACCACACAGTAGAGACTAGTCCAGCTGAGTGACCACACAGTAGAGAATAGCCCAGCTGAGTGACCACACAGTAGAAAATAGCCCAGCTGGGTGACCACACAGTAGAGTTTAGTCCAACTAGATGACCAATGTAATTTATGAAGTACAAGTACCTGTGGCAAAACTGTGATCTGATACCAGTAATATTTATTAACTGGACTATACTTAGCAAATATAAAATCTTACATTTTCCCATAATAATAAATAATAAAAAAAGAAGATAAATGAGAAAGTGAGCAACTCTACAAAACGAGGAGTACAGAGTGTATGATAAAAATTACTAGAACATATTTCATGCTAGGATTTCTAAAATTTTGAATGTTATTTTTATGTTTCATTGAGCAATCAAATCAAAAAAGGAAAGAAAAAAATATATAAAACACATACATTACAATATTATACATTATGTACTAATAAAATCAATTTGTGATATTTTTCTTCAACCACTTAACGATATGGATACTTTATGATTCCAGTGGATGACAAATTAACCAAGGTTGGCTGGTCAGAACAAAGGAATGAAATGAATTTATGTTACATAACTTCAATCAAGTTATATTTATATAGGTATAAATATAGGTATGAAAGAAGATCAGCGTCTTAGCATTTTCAGAATAAATATACAATGTATGCGTTTCAGTATGAAACTATGTTAATGAACCCTTGCAAAAATACCCAAAATATTATTTTGGGGAGGTTTTCATTTTTCAATAAGTGATTTAGGATGGAAATTAGAATTTTTCTATGAATAAAAACATACACCCCTTATAAAACATTTCTTATTTGCACCTAATCTAAATTCATCCCAAAACAAAAATTGAAATTGCAACTTCTGTCATAAAACCACTTTCACAATAGCATTTGTTTACATGAAATTGGAACCCCATTCATCAACTCCCATGAACAGGCCTACACAATCTTTCATCAAGACATTTTCATTATGTCTCTGACACGTATACACATCTAATACAACACTGTTACATGTACAGAATGTAATGTCTTCTCGCCTTTTGTACAAAATAAATACCAAAATATTTTTTTAGTGCAACATCTGACACAATCATCCGATCCGGTGATCATCCTCAGTAACCAGGAACTGATGATTGCCGCGCCAACTTATGATAATCACCCAGGCAAGTTGGAAAGGCAATCATTTGACAGTTTCTGCCCACACACAAAATTTAAATGTAATGAGAATACTGATAGCCACTTTGAGAGTACTTCAGGGGCAATTTTATGCTATGTTTTTACCCCGACGAGCCATAACTGGCGAAACCGGTCAGTAATAAAAAAGTTATCCATCATATTAATCTTGTAAGCTGGTCTATGTTGTGGAAACTCCTACCCCCTACTATTATAATATTCTCATGACAATGGCCGCTCTAGACAGGTGTCTTGGGCAGACAGGTGTTCTTCTATAAACAGGTATTCTCTATTTACAGTTTTCCTGTATAAACATGACTTTTTTTTTGTGTTCTCTATAAGCAAGTGTTTTCTATAAATACATTTTCTCTATACACAGGTATGTTCTATAAATATGTGTTCTCTATACACAGGTGTGTTCTATGAATAGGTGTTCTTTATACACAGGTGTGTTATATAAATAGGTGTTCTTTATATACAGGTTTTTTCTATCAATAGGTGTCCTCTGTAGACAGGTAATCCCTATATACAGATATCCTCTATCGACATGTGACACTTACTTTCCGTAGTCGGCCTGGATCTGACATTTCATGTACTCGAGTGGCCAAACAATCCACCATGCTGCTGTGGCAGCCAAACCAGACGTGAGGAAGGGGCCGAGAATCGGCTGCTTGAAGAGATCTGGGAAATGTCGACGGATAGAATCCACCAACATGAAGTAGGTAGTCATCAGACCTATGGTTCTAGCCCATGTCACTCCAAAGCCCTATGGAGGGCAAATACGATAGAATGTTAGAACAAGTCTACAGAAGGCCTCATAATCATACAGTAAAATTCCATCAAACAGTTTAAAAGTCCACTGACTTCTCTAAGTGTCTGAGGACAGAAAACTTTTAAAACCTAAATGTTGGCTTGTAATTCTCTGCAGATATGTTTGTCCGTATGGTTACTCACAGTGTACACCTTTCGGAGCTGCCATGTTTGTTGTGTCTGGCGTCTCACCTTAAACAAAGACAATAGCATTTTTTATCATAACTTCAGTACTGGAAAAAACATCACATCCATTTTTCATGACAGCTGTTAAAATCAGTTATCTAGTACATTTCTTATGATTACCCTATTACCTGTTATCTATTCGTCATCTGACAGAAATTGTAGCAAAAAAGGCTGTTCCACCATTTGGTAAAACCTATTCCTTAAAATGACAAACTCATTAGAGGTTGCAAAATAAACTGGGCTCAAGGGGGGAAGACATGGATTGAGTTCCTTGAGAGCAAATCTGCCCACGAAGCTGTAGAATTTTAAGCATTACTGAGCCAAAAAATATCAGTAAACCACTGAAACATATCTATCAGGAGGCATGGTAGTCTAGTGGTAGGACGCCGGGCTCGTGACCGAAGGGTTGCGGGTTCGAGTCACGGCACGGCACTGTGTTGTATCTTTGAGCGAGATACTTTACTCGGTTTGTTCAAGTCTACTCAGCTGTAAATGAGTAAGTGGTTGGGCAGTGCTAGAACTGTTGAATGCTAGCTGCGAGCGTTGAAATGGCAGCACCGACTGTATGCTCCCCAGGGAGTTGAGAAAGATATTGACTGGTTGCAAAGGCCCTATAACCATGGATGATAATTTTTGAACCGCTTTGAGACGACCTATATATGAACTAGGTTGTGATAAAGCGGTATATAACAACCTTGAATTATAATTATCTCAAATATATCTGTGGGAAGCTACTGGCCCCTTGACTTCCTCCTCCCAGCATACTATGGTTATGGCTGTATAGAGCAGAATGTAGTTGGACTTTCAAATCTTTTGTGTAGTTTCATACTCAATAAGGAAAGAAAGTAAGTCCTCAAATATATGAACTCATCTATAGTTAGAAGACCAGTGTAGATTTGACTATGATGTCAACACAGAAGTAACAGTGTGGCAATGATGTCAAACTATTAACTGGAATGGCTATCAGTGCAAAAAATTGTTTACCTCTCCAGAAATAATGTTAAATTCAGTACTTTCTCTTGTACTTGTTTGATAATTATCAGATATACTTTTTTAAATTTATATATATATTTATAACAAGCCCTTCACCTTTGCATACTCAAGGGGTGTTTCTATGATGGCTCGGGAAGTGGACGCAATGACACCAGCACCCACAACTCGCCTAAAATAAAATAAAAATGAAATACAAAACAAAGTAATAGATTCCTTTAGAATATGGTAGACAAAGCATAAGAGACAATAAAATATCTACAAAGAAATGAGTTACAATCTTTTTAGAATGACTCAACAAATTGAACTGAAAGGGTATCATGAAATTAAACATTTCTGCAATATTTGTCCTATTTTTTAATCAAAATATGTTAACTTACAACTGCAATCCAGCTAGCCCTGGAATTTCAGAGCGTCCTACAGGGGAATCAAAGTATGTATACCTGGAAAAGAAGAAAACCAGGCTAAATAAGGAAAACTTCCACTCACATAAAAAAAAATCTTTTTTACCCACAGTAAAACCAGTTTAGTTTAGATTTTATTTAGTGATTGTTTAAATACAGATTTCATTTTGATGCAAATTTGTATCCCACATTTATCTTACTTAATGTGTAGATACACATCTATACAGCTTGGTAGGCTGAAACAAGTGCGTTATTTAAGTATACCTCGTCAATTACAAATTGGCTATCTTAACGACAATTCAACACAAAATTTCCATGTTTTCAAGAATTGAAATTCACAACTAAAGGTTTATGTAAATTTTGAAAACTAAAGCAATAATTTGTTAAGCTGATCAGAGTCTAAACAAATGGGCCATGGACATTAAATACAGCACCATTAAACAAGAACATAAAACAATCATCCTGACAGTAAACACAAATGATGAACAAAATGTATTTTTAACTCTGACACTAGACTTTGTTGATTCATTGAAGTAAAGATTTGAATTCCTCTTACTATATTTGTTTTCTATTTTATTCTTCAGGAAACTATGGTTATAGATATACTACATTACTGTGTATCTATGGTTATATATACTACATTACTGTGTATCTATGGTTATAGATATACTACATTACTGTGTATCTATGGTTATAGATATACTACATTACTGTGTATCTATGGTTATAGATATACTACAT
>JAUMHH010164789.1:0-17048 GCA_032359455.1 Chlamys rubida | reverse complement strand
TACTACCCTCTTAGGATAACATGTATTTAGATACTACCCTCTTAGGATAACATGCATTTAGATACTACCCTCTTAGGTAACATGTATTTAGATACTACCCTCTTAGGATACCATGTATTTAGATACTACCCTCTTAGGAGAACATGTATTTAGATACCACCCTCTTAGGATAACATGCATGTAGATACTACCCTCTTAGGATAACATGTATTTAGATACTACCCTCTTAGGATAGCATGTATTTATATACTACCCTCTTAGGATAGCATGTATTTAGATACTACCCTCTTAGGATAACATGCGTTTAGATACTACCCTCTTAGGATAGCATGTATTTAGATACTACCCTCTTAGGATAACATGCATTTATATACTACCCTCTTAGGATAACATGTATTTAGATACCACCCTCTTAGGATAACATGCATGTAGATACTACCCTTTTAGGATAACATGTATTTAGATACTACCCTCTTAGGATAACATGTATTTAGATACTACCCTCTTAGGATAGCATGTATTTAGATACTACCCTCTTAGGATACCATGTGTTTAGATACTACCCTCTTAGGATAACATGCATGTAGATACTACCCTCTTAGGATAACATGCATGTAGATACAGCAGCCATATTCTTTCTCCGACTCTGGGGGAGGAGGAGGGGCTATGTGTACGTCTGTTTCTTCACTTGTTACCTCTCCTTTAAACTATGACGATGTCCTGCTCTTGGCATGTATGATACGATAACAAGTCGTCAGCAGAGAGTCCACACCATCGTACTTGGGAGGGAGAGCCCCACATCACACTAGTGGTGGTATGTTCATTGCATTTGATTAGCTACTTGTGAATATGCATATATATGCTTTGCACTTAATGGTCCATGCCGCAGTACAGATGTTTAGTTTACGTGCACTAAAGAAACAGCTGCTAAGTAATTAGTTATCTAGTTTAGCTTATAGCCGTTTACCAGTTGTTACATCGATGTACGATTGGTTGGCGACTGATACTCTAAATGAATAATGCACATTTATTCCTATCTTTTATTAGTGAATCGGTCTGTTTATCATTCCACTGAAATGCGTAAATTATAAATGGACTCAAAGCGACCAACCCGGATATAGAACCGTTGATCTTTAATTCAGGAGACAGAAAAAATGTCGGTTGAGTTGTGGTAGCTGGATGATTGAGACTTTGGTCTGCTGTGTTGTCCCGAACTAGACCATTCTACAAGCGGTGAGTATGTGTTGCTGTGTGTGTGAGTACCAGCAATCAATACACGTGCTTGTCGTGTAGAAACGAATCTCAGAACAAGCGGTTTGTATCTCCTGCTTGCTAAAAATGCTACTTACGAACGATAAGCAAGTTAAAAATATTATTAACATAGATATATGAACGTGAGTGTGTTTACTGTGTTATAGTGATATATGTATAAATGCTATGTGATCTCTGACGTACAGGTTCGTTCCAAAACAGTTCTCTACGCTACCGTGTCGATATAATACATCTACTGTCCGACTTAAGGTTCAACAAGCCCCTTAAAAGATGTAATAGTCACCTAAATTTCAACCCCCTGGCAAGTCATATTCAAATATCATAATAAAAAATCGGAATATATATATGTAATTTAAATATATTGAACTTGTACACGAGCTATTAAAAAGGTAAAGAAGTCAAAATACGGCATGAAGGCCGATGTAATGATAAAAGTTGCTCACTAGATTTGTAACATGTTAATCTCTTAATAGACCCAATTGAATGTTACGAAATGACATGTTATTTGAGGATCATTTATATGCCAAGGTCATGCTGGCCTTTATTTCTCTTTAACTCATACCTCAATGTTAATAACATGTCTAGCGCATTCATATAATTACAGGATGTTATCACATGGCACATCTAAAGTTCACTGAACCATTTGATTGGCTACCTGTACCATACAGGCCGCAGTACAGATTGTTGTCAACATGCACTTATATTCAATTATGAACCAGCAGCTTAGTAATTAGTTATTTAGTTTAGCTTATAGCCGTATACCAGCCGTTACGATTGGTTTGGTTGTACATTTATTCTTATCTTTTATTGGTGAATCTGTCTGTTTGAATTCCACTGGAATGCATAAATTATAGTACATCACACTTTACTGGAACTACACAGCGGAGAAACCGTTCATACACATGCTATAGACTAATGTCAGGATGAAGGACACATCAATAAATGGACTCAGAGCGACCAACCCGGATTTTGAAAAATGTCGATTGAGTTGTGGTAGCTAGATGATTGAGACTTTGGTCTGCTGTGTTGTCCCGAACTAGACCATTCTGTGAGTACCAGCAATCAATACACGTGCTTGTCGTGTAGAAACGAATCTCAGAACAAGCGGGTTGTATCTCCTGCTTGCTAAAAATGCTACTTACGAACGATATGCAAGTTAAAAATATTATTAACATATATATTATATGAAGGTGAGTGTATGTTTACTGTATTAAAGTGATATATTTATAAATCATATGTGATCTCTGACGTACAGGTTCGTTCCAAAAGGTTCTCTACGCTACCGTGTCGATATAATACAGACTGTACGACTTAACTAGTCAATCACGTGACGATATAATACAGACTGTACGACTTAACTAGTCAATCACGTGTCTATATAATACAGACTGTACGACTTAACTAGTCAATCACGTGTTGCCATTCCAGGTAATCTGTATATAGAATAACCGGTTTGTCAGATGCGACTTCAAATGATACGATAACACATTTGAGTATAGCTAAATCCATCGACCTTTTTGTATGACGACGTACAATGTATATAGAGCAAGCTTATAATCTATCTATTTCGATGATAATCGCCTTCCTAATTTTATAAAATATTCACCGCTTTCTGCCAAATTAATCGGCTGCAATTCACAATTGCTAAATTGGGTTTGGTTTGATTTAATTTTATTTAACAGCTAAGGTCTTTTAAGGACGTGCCTCGATGTGTGTAGTGTATGCGTGCTTGCGTGTATGTATACAGGAGACAGAATATGTTAGTGTGCTTGCCTCCTTGTGCTAGCGCGGATCTGATGCCGACTTTATAGTGCTATCTCACTGAAATACCATGCCAAAAGCACCCAGCACAGCATTCCGCCCGGTCACATTATACTGACAACGGGTGAACCAGTTGTTTTCATTCCCCTGAATGCTGAACGTTAAGCAGGGAATAACAACTACCATTTTTAAGGACTTTGGTACGCCCCGGCGTGGGGATAGAACCCATTGCCTTCCTCACCTGGGCGAACGCTCAACATTAAGGCTATAGGTGAGGTGTTGCCAAACAAGGCGCTAGGATATCAAAGGTTATTTAGAAGAAGAAAGTTAAAGATACCAAATATTGCAATGGGTGCAGCAGATTTATTTTGGTCGCTTTTGTGTCCCCAAATAGAAGACACCAAAGCAAATCCCCAATTCTGCAGGGGGTTCCCTCATTAGTCGCCTCCTATGATACAGCAGGTGTATTCTTTTCCCGATCCCCGACCTGCAGGGGATAATTCTCTCAGAGTAAGGCTACGATTTATTTTCGGCAGAACCGTTAAAGACTATTTGGAATTCACCGTGACATTTGACTCAAACATCGCAGACGAAATGTTGGGGTTGGTTTGCATTGGTTAATAATGTCGTTTTTCCATATAAATAATCGTACTATTGGATTAATTAATACACGAAGCTACATAGCAAAGTTCAAAAATGGGAACCAGGATTTACCTGAATCTCGCCGTTCACGGTTAAAAATACACATACAGTTGGTAGGCTTCATTATTTGATAATAAAACAAAACATAACAAACGAACAAAATCGGCACTTGGCTGAAACACACATGAAATGTATATATTAACCATTTTTCCGAATATTTAATCTCACGACCACCAAGTAAAATAGTTTTCTGTTAATTAATTTTTTTGAACCCTCGATATTTGTTTTCGTGAAATTTTGGACGCGATTTTACAAGCCGTGCGCTACGATCAACACACGTAGCACGTGTAGAGTTGTTTCACGTGACAACATTGGTGTGAGGTCGTTACAAATACGTCACATCATCGGGACAAAGATGTTAGAAAGTCGACATAATTAACAGATCACGTGTTAATTACTGTTACTATCTCAGTATGTCACGTGTCAACAAAGGCCATACAAACACGTGAAATTACCACGTGTCGTCATTATAAAGTAATTAAGGGAGAGGTTTTCCCGGAAATTTTGCACGGGATATTGTTGTTTTCGGGTTCCTTACTAAACAACACTGTATGTGACGAAAGGTTTACGCTGTATAATTAGAAAAAAAGAAAGTCATTTACCTTACAGGGAAATACAAGAAGAATGTTTCTGCTGATAATAAGGCTGTCATAATCACTAAAAATCAAGCTTATTGGCCTTATTCCTATGACAACGGAAGCCATTTAGATGCAAGATTATATTGACAAAATTTAATGAAAACGCCAGTTACTACAGTTGCAAGTCGAATGTTCGTCTACTATAAAGACTTCAAATATACAAATCGATCTGGCATCGAGACCGACCTAGCATGTCCGAGCCAGAAATGTCTGGTATTATTTCATATCTCCAAGTTCCAAGGATTTACCACCTTGCTGTGGTCGTGAGGTTTGCGCGTGCAGCGAGTCCGAGAGCTATGTCGGATAGGTACTTGTACGATCACGCCAGACAGGTCGAGGAGTATGGACAAGAAGAAAAGCAAAAGTCACCCGTCCCTTTTTGTACCATTTTAGTGCTAAATAGAGCCGCAAACAAACTTTGATTACTTTTTATTGGTTGTGACATCGAGTGGCTTTTTAATTTGTTTATCAACCGAAACACATCGTAGAAATATAAACCAATAGGAATGCCTGACATCTTACATGGTTTTCCATTCACACGAGATATATGAACCCAGTTCTGATATATTTTTTTCATTAAAGCGAGCCTCTGGCGGGTTAAAATGAAATATTCACAACAAGTTTTACAAATCTCACATGATTGCGAACGAATTTAAGATCTTTTTATCGCGTCAACTTACATAACTTATTATGTACGGTGGTACCCGCGGGTATGACGTATAATCGGCCAAGCCAGGTGTGACTAGCGTCGGTTACAATGCGCACCCCTCGCTGTATTGACGTAGACAGAATTACGATCCCTCATTCTACATGCGTGAACTCTAAAACTTAAACTTGACAGGTAATTTCTAAAAGTGCCAAAGCCAATTATACTGAATATCTCTGCGCGCTCTGAGCGTCTTCAAGGTATACGTACCGGATACGTTCGGGTGTTCTTTAATTTACCAGCACTTCACTTAAAAGTACGGGACAACACACGCACTTTGACCGGATGTAATTCCAAAAGCTATTGCAGGGAAATTCTTTTATTGTCATTTCCTACTGTCAAAAATATGATAATAACGGGAGTGTGGCATAATAAGACAATTACAATAACCGGAATACAGTATTATAAGATTTTTTTTAAGATTTTTTTATTCGAACTGGATCTTTTAAATAAGGAGAATTTGGAATTAAAGAAATGGAAACGCAATGTACGATATATGTTCGCGATGCATAAACAAAACTTTTGTTTATTATGTTATGCTTTTATAAAATCCATAAAGAGAAAATAAATTGTATCTATAATTTGCATTCGTCCAGGGGCTGTCAAATTGAAAATAACCTTTGCAAAGCATAAACAAAACTATTTGTCTCTGAAATTATTATTAAATTCATAATAAGAAAAAAAATGCGTACACATTGTAATTTACGTACGCCCAGACGCTGTCAAATTGAAAATAACCTTTATTATTCATTCTAGCTAACACATTGACTTTTTTTTTGTGTGTGTTTTTTGTTTTTTGTTTTTGTTTTTGTTTTTATTTGGGGAGGAGGGAAGGAGGAGAAGAAAGGAGAACACTAAATCTGTTTATTAAGTGGAACACACTAAACTGTCAATAGACAAGTACAGTAACCTCCAAATGTTAAGTGGTTTAAACCGTCTTAACAGTAAAAGTACATGAACATGGAACAAAAAACGAGGAAGTGTTAAGTGAAACGTTTGTTAACATGTCTAGGTATCCTCGCTGTGTATCAAACGTTTGTTTACATGTCTAGGTTTTGTATATTTATAATCGACATTGAAGCGTTATACCACACACTTGAAGCACAACGTGTTTTGGCTGAAAAGTGTACATACATTTGTATGTTTTTGAGTCGAAAAAAACCGCGCCATATTGGGTGCCCATTAGTTCATTTCAATTCAAATTAGATTTAGTTCAATTAAGTTCATCCTAGTTAAAGTCATTTCAATAAGGATCATTAAAGCTAAGTTTAGTTCAGCACTGTTAGTTCATTTCAGTTCAGTTAGTTTCGGTTAAGTTTAGTTCATTTCATTTAAGATCTTTTCAGTTAAGTTCTGGTAAGTTCAGATGAGTTCAATCAATTTCAGATTTGTTGAGTTCGATTAAGTTAATTTTAGTTCAGTTAAGTTTATTTCAATTCACTTTATTTTCCTTCATTTCAGTTCATTTCGTTTCAGTTAAGTTCAGTTAAATTCCGTTAATTTCACATTGAGTAACTTTTTTTTATTCTGATCAGTTTAATTCATTTTTTTTCTTCAGTTTAGTTCATTTCTTTATCGATGTAAAACATGAAACAATTTGGTTTTAGTGTAGTCAACAAACGCATTATAATCTATAGAATTGTGAGGAGTTACTGGAATTCAAGCCAAAAGATACTTTAACATCTTTTATGTTTTGTTGTACTGTTATTTCTGAAAATATAGTCTCTCTGATATATTACATGTATCTTTTTATTCTGTGTAAAATTACATTCGTTGTGGTCAATATTACAGTATGCTGTTCCCAAATGTATGTTACGGAAGGATTGGTTAACACTCCGGCCTTCCACGCAGGCGGCCGGGGTTCGATCCCCGAATTCGTCGTACGCATGGATATTCAAAGAAATTATTTTTTCTCCTGCCCACACAACACCAACAAACCAGGTGGAGTATAAATTGGTCTGGGGTGGATGTTACGGTATCTGTGCTGTAGCATTCAAGTGAGGTGGCACTATAAATGATGCCGTTGGAAGCACGGTCCCACTACAAACAGAACACATTACATCTCCAGCACACACGCAGGCATACACACATAGGGAGATATTAGCCAGGTGGCATAGGACTAGTAGTTAGCGCATGATAAGGCAGCTCAAATTTGTATTGATTAATGTATATGCTAATTGTACTGATTGTATTAATTGCTTATCTATAAAGTGCTTTAGAGTGGCTTATGCTAGCTAGATACGGCGCTATATCAAATGTTGTATATTATTTATTATTATGATTTACTCTGAAGGATCCTTTCTCGCTAGAGAAAACCAAAATAATTGTTGAAAGTTACTGATGCATGCGTATTAAGTATAAGATATAGTTTGCCAAACTCTAGGTCATAAAATCGAGACATAAGATTATCCTGGCATATGTCCGCTAATCTCCGTTTCTAATTCACTCCTCAAAAGAATGACCACGGAGGTGACAGATGTATTACATCAATGAGAAAAGGTTTCCCATATGTGTAATATTAACGAAGGTGTATTGTATTCTATTTCTTCCTCAGTTCCATATGCAGAAGTCTAACCTCCATCTGAAAAACCCTGTCTATGATGTTCGGCACACATGAGTATATAGGTTCGTGTAGTGTGTTGTACAATAGGTAGAAATTATGGGATGTCGGCCTACTGTTTCGGAACATTACAGCCAATGCCATTCAGATCCAAAAGTGATTTTGATAAAGACTTGCCTTACTCATGTCTTCATGATTTCCAGCGCATTGTCACTTGACATCATTGTTCTGTTTTGCTGTTGTAGATGTCACTACGTATAGTTTGTCATTGCAATTGTGTATCGCTAGGCAGACTACCGCTTTTTGTACTTTAGGTATATCTTTTGAAAGATGCACAATATTGTTCTGATGACGTCACACCTAGTCGGCCAAAACATGTAAACTGGATTAAATTTGCCGAGACTTCACATTTAATGTTGTGTGGTCATCTCTTCTTTGAATTTTGTGTTTTCTGTTTACATGACATGGAAGAGGATGGAATCATAACTGATCTTCTGCTCATTACAACCATTAGCACCTCTATCTTTTATTTATACCTTTCTCTTCTTTTTTGGTTGTGCCTATGTATACCGAGGCACTCCTCCTCATATAACCTTGGACAATATGAGGACAATGAACCCCAAACAAAACAAAACAAAAACATATATTTCTTTGAATACCAATCTGCCTATACACTTCACTTGCTGAAGTCAGTTGCTCTGTTATTGTTCAAAAAATATTCTCTCATTTCCCTGTGTGTAAGATTGAGTTTTCCAGGGTAAGAAAGGGGTGTAGGAAATTTCTATCTTACACCCCATTTCACGTGACGTGACGTCACATTGGCTCAACAATGAAGTGACATCACAAATTTGGAACTGTCCGATGCCGCAATGCGGAAAAGGCGACGTGATGAAAAAACCTTTTACGATGAATTTACCACACACGTTAGAAAGATAAGATTATTTTTTATGTGCAAACACTGTTTGCAAATAATATGGGATATGCTTAATCTGGCTGGCTTATTCGTTTTCGTCTAAAACGTTCAGGGGAAAAATTGATATTTTCTAAATGATGGCCAGTCCAAACACATTTTCATGGTTTCTGAGCTTATTCTGGTGGTTGGAATGAGAGAAAAATACTCTTTCATGCCCAAGGGTGTACGGTAGGGAAATTTCACACGAGAGATTTTCAAATTTTGTAAAACTCGAGGCTTTGCCGAGGGTTTGCTTAATTTGAAAATCCTGAGGGTGAAATTTCCCTACCGTACACCCTTGGGCATGAAAGAGTCTTATAATCAGGATGGATAGACCACAGGATGGGGAAGTGCCACAAAAACTTTCCCGTGCTGATCTTTCAGGTTTGATGGTAGTTAGTATACATGCTGATGCGAGCTCATTTACCTTGAGAAAATTTTGCAGATGACATCGCATGTTTGTCTGGAGCCAACCACGTTACCACCTCCATGGAAAAACACGAATATGGATGGAGGTCCAACAAGTTTGCAAGTATCGGCCTTGTAGACGGTCACCGGAATACCAGCTGAAACACACAAGATTTACAGGAACTTTTAACGTAGCATTATATATTATAAATCTGTTGCCCTTGTGGTAGAGAAACAGGATTCTTTGTTTCTCCAAGATTTGTCATATTTCGCATGGGCAAAATTAAACATGATTAATCACAGAGAACGTTTCCCTATACAAGGTCAAAAAATATTACTTTACGCCGAAATAAAACAATAATCCAATAGTGAAGGTTGACGCGTCATTGTTGTCGTCTGCTTCAGTCATTCAGAACTCGGTTGTGTTGGCTCCTGCCCATTTTTTCTATAAAGATTCCAAATAAGAGAAATGTTATTGGGGAGACTCTAGCGTGCGACAGCGACATAATGTTTTACTGCTCAGTGATGTGATCAATTTTATCCAAACAAGGGAAATGTGATTGAGGAGACTCGAGTGTGTAAGGGAAATGTGATTGAGGAGACTCGAGCGTGTAAGGGGAAACATGATGTGTTAATTATTGCTCCGTCATGTGATCAATATCATCCAATCAGACACGCTGTTATAAAAGTGAGGTATAAAAAGAACTATATATTCTCCGACTGTCTGCCGATTGTTGACAGGTTGTCCCTCAGGATATCTTCCATTCTAGATCTCATGGTCCTGCTTTCAGGATTATGTTTTCACTACTATTGCAATGAGAAACACTGCTCTTTAGAAATAAAGGGAGGAGGTTCTGGGTTCTCGGGCTAAGATTCTTTAACATCCCAACCTTGCCTTATGCCTCGGTTGGGATTATGTTACAGAATCTTAGCTCTCGGCTGAGATAACCTGATCTTGCAATTGCTCAGTTACAGCAGGTAATTGATTTTTTTTCTCGCATCTTTTAGTTAAAAAAACCCTATTAAATATTGCTAAAGACTGCAAGTATTCCATTTGGGGACTCAAATAAGATTGGCCTCTACACAACTAAAGCTACATTTGAATGCTACTATAATGTAGTCCGTCCTTAAAAAGAAGACAAAGTATTTGACATCAGATATAGAAGTAACAACATCACAACAATACATATAACAACAAAACAGAATATTTTTAATGCAGATTGTCAATTTCAAGCTGTAAACGCGCTGATAAAAACATTACAGTGTCACGTAAAGGTACCAGACAGATCGGACGAGATATACAAATCTAGCATGGGGTATGACGTGGGATATCTCTGTCTGAGGACTGAGAAATAATGATGCACTTACCTCAATTATACCAACTGAATAGAAAGTTTTAAAAGGAAAGCTGGGGGTTCTGAGATGTCGTCCCAGAGAATTTGTAAAATTGATGTGCTAAAGAGTTAATTCAGTGGAAATTTTTCTGTTTCATTATATCAATGTGATGATACTGCGATATCAAATTGACAGTAATTGAGAATGTATTGTGTTCTTTTAAGCGTTCTTTTAAGTTCCAATGACCCTCCCGGTTTAAGATAGTGGAGAACCCTTGTCGAGAGCAAAATAACCTGGGTTGTGGCTGTCTTTGAGGCTAAGACTTGGAAAGGTGTACATGTGGAGTTTAGTGCGAAGGATATGTATTGTACATATATTTAGTACAAAGTATCTTTTCTTCCTCACAATACATGTAGTTAGCTACATGAGCTTACAGAAAAAAACTTATGATTCACTATCATGTACTAATTAATATAACGATAGATTTATCAACTTTCACCGTGACAAATTTGAATTGAAAAGGTCATTTCCAGTGCAGGTCAAAAGGTTGATGGGGTCTGTAACTTGCTTACATGTGCCAGACGAGGCAACATATGCAATTAGGCCTAGATAGTTCGAAATAAAGATTGTTCCTTAAATAACACAAGTTATTAATTATTAATACCATTATAACTATAAATGAACTTTAATGGTGATTATGTCTTTAAGACAATGTATTATAAACTTTAAACCACCAATATGTGTATTTATACATGTACCATGGATCCTAGTCGGTGCAAATTATGCTAATAGTTTAATAGGTCATCACTCTTTATAGTTATTATATATTAATGTTGCTATTTTCATTTAAGGATACTGCTTGAATCATTTTAAGTATGTGCATCGGTAACATCTAATACTGTATAGCAGTTATATTTTGCTGTCAGGGTTTTTAATTTCGCTATATTCGCGCTTTGACTAATATCCGCGATTTCTAAACACCAGCGAAATTATTGAAAATGTTAACCACTTTTACGGACCTTATCACGACATGTTGAAAATACTTATAACCCAACAGTACTAGTGTTATGCAAGCTTAAATGAACTCAAATCAGATTATCACCGGACAACTGGGCAGTCCATGTAAAAACAACACTTACATATAAGTGGCCACAACAAATGGATGTGTACAAAGTAGGTGATTAATTGATTACTGTTTACTCCTAGAAAGGTACATACACATTTTATTTTCATTTGAGTGAAGTCACTGGCGGATGACAACGCTCGGGATCAGTGTTGTCAAACGGTTTACCTGTATTTCGAGGTTTAACCCTTAAATGATGACACTCAAAGTTCTTTACACGACATATATATGGGATTCGAGTGCACAGTGAAATTTAACCCCCGCGAAAATGTACTGATTACAAAACCGCGAAATATTGACCCCGCAAATTTAAAGCGCTATACAGTATCCATTACCCTTGTGGTATAGAAACAAAGAATTTACGGATGAAGAGTACTCATGAAGTTAACAAAATTACAAAAACCCACCAAATATTAGTGATTTCATATTATATTATTGTTTTTCTCTTGTATAGTGCAATAGCGGTCAACATGTCCGCTCTGACTGCAGCAGTAACGCATTGTAGCCCATTGGAGATCACCATGATTAACAAACTTCTAAACAACATCGACCTCGCCCTCACTTTAGTACATGGTGTAGATTGTAACAGTGTTACTCCGCTCACAAGCAGCATGCAACCAATCGACCCGCTCTATGCCGAACTTCAAACCTGCTACAACACGCTTTATGACAGTCTCCACCAATCCAGCTTAAATGCGACGTATGGCTTCTACGATATCTGCGAGACAGCCATGGCTTTCAACAGCTGTGTGGCCACAATGGGCATGCCTGCAGACCGACCAAGTGAAATGCTCGTCAATCATTTAATGAGTACTAATTTGAAGCACATTCAGAACTTCATCACAACAAGCTGTTTACCTATTAGTAAGTTATTCATAGGGAGACCTGCTATTATGTGTCTACGGTATTTGAAAGGTCTCTTTCATATGTGTGTGTGAAGAAAGTATTAAACATTTCTTTGTGTCAACGGTGGTAACTTTTAAGTATATTTTATATAAGATGAAACAAAACCTTCGAGGTATTTATACTGAAAAACCCAACTGAAATACGTATTGCCAAATCTTTCTCTGTTCAAACCTGCTCATTAAACAAAAAAAATCAAAAAATCATTAAATTGTCTTACTGTTACATCATAATTTGATATGTCTGTAAACAAAATATATTTGTATGTACCTGTTTTTCTTCCACGCTGAACTTTCTTACACCAGTCATGTATTTTGTCTCTACAGAGATCACAGCCCAAACAGTGAAACTAGTCAAGACACCAGGTAAGACTGCCCATCATAACAGTTCACTGCTTTCACCATGTAACGCTTTTAGTTTCATGTGTTCTTTGCCAGATATATTGTGAAAATTAGATGGAAGGAATGATAAAAGACGGAGAAGGGGGGGGGGGTTAGCGATTTATTCATTTCGTTGGTTTTGTGGCGTTATTCTCATAAAAATGAATTAAGAAAACACAAGAAATTTAAATATTTGTTACGATTCAATTTCTTCAATTTTTTACTACCAGCCAGTGTTACAGACCTCCAGGTTACAAATGCAAGTTTTCATCCTTCATTTTACTGAAAAGCTCTAAAAAGGCCCTAAAAAGCCTCAGATTACATAGTGAAATTCCTGTACCAACCCTGGACTTACAATACTGTCCTGAAAGTGTATTAATTTTTCACAATTTTGAATAACGATTTTAATGGGTCATTTACCTCTGGAAGGCCACATTTGGTCTCACTGAACCTCCATACATTATAATTTCGTCATTATATGTCATCATGTCACTTTTGGTGCAAGAAAAACCATACCTACCGTTGATAAAAACTGAATGGCACATCAACAGAAAAAAAGAATCCTATGGGTCCATACAGTAGAAAAACAATGGATATGTTAACAGAAATGCAGATGTGACAAACGGCAGAAAAGAAAATGATAAAAGGTACAAATAATAAAATTATGTGACGTAGAACAAGTTCGCACACATTCGCTCTTCCTGTAAATACACAATTTTGCACATGTCTCGTGGTTTTGATATTAAGTCGAGATTATGACCTTTATAAATGATGTCTTTTCAGTTGCGGCCACTTGTCAGCAGGAAACTGTTTTCCATTGTATGTCGTACTTTGCAACAAAGGCTGCCTTTATGCCTATACTTGGTGAAGGAGACCAAGTTGGTCTTTGCGGGTATGTGTGATCCAGTACATTATACTGTACTGGGAAATCTTCGCTGCAGTTGAATGTTCGCCTTTTGAGCAAGTTTATCATTATACAGCGAACATATAAGTAAACAACATGACATGCATGGTAGTTAAATGTGAAGGGCTGAATTAGTACTTGGCGAATATTGATTAATATGGCGATCGAAGAGCGAAAGTTTGACTGGGAAAAAGATTTCCCTGTATACAGTAGGTTTCATCCAAAGAGGAAATAAGAACCATTTGTGATTATTTTACCATAATAATTCACTACAGTGTGATTTAACACTATAACTTCTCTATCTACTTTTTCTAAACTTTGGGACAGTAGATCTTGAATTCAGGATTATGATAAGGTAACTGCTATTTGATTATTAAACCACTTTTTTGAGTATTTACTTGTTATCTGTGTATTTACCTGTTATTTGAGTATTTACCTGTTATTTAAATATTTATCTGTTATTTGAGTATTTACCTGTTGTTTGAGTATTTACCTGTTGTTTGAGTATTTACCTGCTATTTGAGTATTTACCTGTTGTTTGAGTATTTACCTGCTATTTGAGTATTTACCTGCTATTTGAGTATTTACCTGCTGTTTGAGTCAGAGTATTTACCTGCTATTTGAGTATTTAACTGAGCTGTTTGAAGATTTATCTTTGATTTGAGTATTCAACTTGTTTGACTATTCTACTTTGATTTGAGTATGTAACTGTGTTGTTTGAATATTCACGTTTCGTTTGAGTATAAGTTCTGTTTGAGTATTTATAACTTTGATTTTGAGTATGTAACAGTTTTGTTTGAGTACGGTATTTAAAGTGCTACTTTTATATTTAACTGCACAGTTGGAGTATTTCATTCTTAAATTAATTTAACACACTGAAGACAATTTAATGGTCAGGACTATAATATCCATTTAATGGTAGGTTCCAATATCAACTCTGTCTTGTTTTGCCAGTCTTGATACAAATAAAAACATGTAACAGAGTTTGCTATGGAAAAGTATGACATGGAAAAAAAAATGTAATATCTTCATTTTTTTCTTTTTTATTCTAGGGAGCCAGCCTACATCCGTGAGATGTGTATTTTTAATGAGAACTTGACTGCAGGCTGTTCAGACGTGACAATGATGCAGATACGTACATTCCAATACATGTTTGAACAACTTGTTATGAGTTCACCCACTTGTTCATGGATGGTTACCGAGGACGTGCGAAAGGGTTCAGCTCGACTTTTGGCGGGTGGTGATATGATGAATGAGGATGGTGTCATAGAGGTTCTTCAAGATCAGATGAGATCCTGGCAGGAAGCTGTTCTGGGTTCTGTCAAAGCCATGCAGGATGCTTATAGGGTTGGTGGTGATATGAGAAATGACAAGGATGAGGAAGATGATAAGGAAGACGACATGGATGAGGAAGACCATGAGAAAGATGAAATGGATGAAGAAGATCGTGAGAAAGACGAAATGGATGAAGAAGACTGCCGTCCTAGAGAGGCTACTGAGTGTTACCTTACAGCAATATCGACTGTTACAGCAGAAGATTGGATGGGACCATCGTTTGATGACTTCTGTCGGTAAGCAATGACTGATAGAATCTTCCCCTACCTTGAGGGTGTGACAGAGAAATCTCTAACCCAAGGGGTGATGTTTTTTGAAATAATAGGATGGGAGAAAAATAATCATCCCCTACCTTAAGGGTGTAACAGAGAAATCTCCAACCCTCGTGGTGATTGTTTTGGTTGTCTAACCCTAGGTAGGAGATGATTGTTTTTCTCCCATTCTATTATTTCAGTCACAACTCCACTGACAGTATTGTAAACAAAAACACATGTGGGGTATGAATATCGCCATTCACTGTTGATGACGTCACAATTACCGGTGACGCATTTTAATGACGTCACAATTGAACGCGTGCTAATCGACACAAGGCTATCTCCCCCTAGGGGGTGACAAGCTGATCTTTCCCGGCTAAAACGGGAGACACACCTGTGATGGGTGGGAGAAATATGTATCCTTGATATAAACTGTTCGACAACTGTTACATTAGTGCCGATGTCTAGTTTAGCTGAATACTTGATTTGTAATCGCCTACCAAAACTCGGGTACATTACATTTTTTCATTTTTACTCCTTAGTACATGCTGCTGGCAAAGGACGACATTCCATTGATTATGCATGCAGCGTTTTTCTAGTTAAGTTGAGTAGTGAATAGATCACCCATACCATACTCCACACCAATACTCAAGTATTTGCAGGATGAAAGTAAGATATATGTGTGGTAAAACACGTTGAAAAATATTTTCTTATGGTTAAGTCATTGAAAGATGTTCCCAAAGGTATACCTCAGTCTGCATGGTGTTCATGAAGTCAATGTTAGTATAATTGAAAAGTTAATTCAGTATTAGTATTGTAAATAAGTAGTGCTTCTGTGTTACTGAGATTGAATTCAACACGCCATTTGTTAGTCGATTGTTATTGAAAGGTCGTTGTTGATTATGATATTTGTTGTTAGCTGAGAAGGCAGGGTAAAGCTAAAAAGTATCATTAGCAAGTGGTCGATAAAGGCTTACTACTTTATTAGTTAAACCTCCGATAAATACTGATAAAAGAAAAAGTAAAGGTCCAAGGACGGAACCTTGCAGTACACCAGTCTGAGTAGACTCAGTTTTAGGGGGATAGTTTTGTTCTTATGTACTGACGAATTGGTTCGACTATGTTTTAAATGTAATATTTCAGAGTTAAAACCTGAAGGACTTGCAGATGTAGGCAGGCCTTAAAGGTCTCAACCAATGCTTGTCAGAAAACAACATCCTATTTCATAAACGACACAAAGTCTGGTTTAACTGTTTGGAACTCGATATACGAAAGCGGCCCAGCTGTTGATGACGATGTATTACATAATTATAGATCCGTTGTTTAAGATTACCAGAAATACCGTACGATTTGAATTTCTGTATTTTTGTATTTCTGAGACCTGTTATCAGACGTTATCAAACGCCTTAGAAGTATCACAAAATACCAAAAAGAGCGTGCATCTATCTCTTTAAGATACACCCTTTATCATATGTAACAATTGATTGGTGGATAAAAGAATGTCAAGAATAGAATCCAGACTGATGTTTGTAACGAATTTCTAGGAAATAATTTAGTGACCATTGTTTCAAATACATTCCATAACGTGATAATCGGTCTATAATTACTTTGCAAGTGACTGCAATTTTTGCGAACGATATACATTACTCATGCCCAGCCTTTTCC
The DNA here is from genome assembly GCA_032359455.1 of Chlamys rubida. Classification (NCBI taxonomy): domain Eukaryota; kingdom Metazoa; phylum Mollusca; class Bivalvia; order Pectinida; family Pectinidae; genus Chlamys; species Chlamys rubida. The sequence goes on along the minus strand of JAUMHH010164789.1, from coordinate 150 downwards.
CAAGATTTAGGGAAAACTGCTTGGTCAAGAGAGATTGGTTTGGTTTGGTTTGGTTAAGTATTGTTTAACGTCAACAGCTAAGGTCATTTAAGGACGGCCTCCCATGTGTGCAAGATGCATGCGTATAGTGTATGTGTGTGTATTTTGGGA
>JAUMHH010164788.1:0-34501 GCA_032359455.1 Chlamys rubida | reverse complement strand
CAAGGAAATAGGAGAGTTTAACACATATAAAAAAGGTACAAGGGAATAGGAGAGTTTAACACATATAAAAAAGGTACCAGAAAATAGGAGAGTTTAACACATATAAAAAAGGTACAAGGGAATAGGAGAGTTTAACACATATAGAAAAGGTACAAGGAAATAGGAGGGTTTAACACATATAGAAAAGGTACAAGGAAATAGGAGAGTTTAACACATATAAAAAAGATACAAGGAAATAGGAGAGTTTAACACATATAAAAAAGGTACAAGGGAATAGGAGAGTTTAACACATATAAAAAAGGTACAAGGGAATAGGAGAGTTTAACACATATAAAAAAGGTACAAGGAAATAGGAGGGTTTAACACATATAAAAAAGATACAAGGAAATAGGAGAGTTTAACACATATAAAACAGGTACAGGGAAATAGGAGGGTTTAACACATATAAAAAAGGTACCAGGAAATAGGAGGGTTTAACACGGATAAACAAGCTAAGGGTACAAGGAATATGGAGAGTTTAACATTATTGTTATTATTAAGTGTATGTACTTCAATCCAACTTGACAACGCTTTTAGTGAACCGAGTTAGTATTTGTAATACACTAGAAGAGAAGGACTAATTCATAAGTGGAAAACAGACGGATAATGCTGACTCCATTAAGGAAAAATTATCAACAAATGCATTCCTTATTTAATTATGTTTACCCAATTAATGAACAAAAAACACCCAGTCGTAATCTAAATACACATCTTCTAAATGAATGCTTTTATTTAAGACTGTATTAGATTAATTCAAAACACAAAGAGATTCAGATATTATGTCACTTGGCCATGACAGTTTGCATTTATTTTTAACACACGTGTGTACACAAAACTTGGCAGGTTGCGAATATGAATGCACAGGATGTAGTAATGCTTGTGATACAAGCGTAATTAAGTGTCCTGATTCGGCATTTAAACATTCCCCCATCCCGTTAAACCAACCCAGTGAGAACAACTGACTACAATATATAGCGTACCGAAGTGGTCGGCGACACGCCCGTAATTTGTGAATTCTCGAACTCCACATGAACTCCTCGAAATTATTAGAGAGTTTTCCTGGTGCGAACATTTCGTAAACGTGTGAATATGTTAAAATGAATATAGAGGAATGCCACGATAAATAATTGGTATTTCAATCAAAATATAAATACAGCTACAATATGCTTTGTAATGATGCATGGTATCAGTCAGGCGATCTCCGATAAAGAAATGTCAGTTTCACTTGGCATCACCAAAGCCAAAGGAATTAATTTCAATTAGAAACATACATCTCGAGTAAACGAACGAATTCATTTCATTGGCAAACACCGGATATCGCGAAAAATGTCTAATTGTGTTTACTGAGGTGGGGAGAACGGAATGGATTCTCCGGAATCAAAAGCGTTAGTTTATGTATCCACACACAGCACCTAACTCGGCAAATGTAAACATTTCTGAGATGGCAAACATCTCTGGTTATTAGTATAAATCCGAATATATCTAGTGGAGCTAAATAAATAGAGTCTATTAGTCGACTGAATGAAGATTCCTAAAACATTCTACTAAGAAAAATAGGATGTCGACAGCTGGAGAACACTTAATATAAATTTTGACCTGCTGTCAATTCCGAAAGCTAAATGAAAACAGTCGTTTGTGTGTGTGAAATGGAAAGGACTATATATCATAATCTATGGAGCGTTACATGTGTTTAGAGGCTCCCACTTCTAATTATAAGCTATAGAACTCGACCAATGTCTCAGAACGAACCCGGATAAACCTAAAGACGTTTTGACGATCTGCTATGATCTAGATACACACGCAAAGCACGCGCAGAACTAGGCTACTGTCGCTGACGACCAGATGGGAATCATATGGTGTGGTAATGGCTCAGACCAACATGTGCGGTGGAGCAGCCTTTGATCACACTTCAGAACGGCCCTACACCAGGTAAGATATCATTAGCAAGAAGGTGTGAAATTATTTTTTAAGTGGAGATTTGTTTATATCCATCAACAATATAGGGGCGTGTACATTACCAAACATCTATCTTACTTTGATGTTCTGTTTCACAAAGGACTATTTGGGTTGTACGTATGAAACCTGTAGAAAAAATCTTTACGGAAGCTTTTCAATAAGTGTGCTTTAAATGCGATCAAGATTTAAGTGTCTTAATTAAAAATGTTGATGATGTACATATGTATGTAATTATGAAACAGAGACAGCGTGAAATTTAGGTAATTGCAAAATAGAGGTTAAATATAGTAAAGAAAATAAATATATATATAAATATATAATACTGTATAACGATAAACAGGTTAGAAATAATCCCGCGCGCAAATTTACGTGTATATAGTTTATTGAAATGTATAATGTACATGCACATTTGTATATATAGAAGTGCTCCTCTGCTAACAGGTATCCACATATATCTTATACATCAATTTCGACTGAAATCTTCTTCCTTTATTCAATATGGATGCCGTCTCTCTAATAATGAGCATCACTTCTGCAAAGTTAAACGGAAACAATAAGTATCACAAATGCTTTTTCATAACTTAAAGCCAGTGACAGAAAACAGCATTCATTTACAATATGGATGACGACTATACCAATGGAAAATAACTGCACGAAGAGCAAATATAATTCTGATATGAAAGTATTGCATTACACATGTCTTCATGTTGTTTTCAAATAAATGAATAGATATATCAATCAATGAATAAATAAATGTAAATACATTAAATAAAACAGAATAGAAAAACGGAAGACGTAATTCAAAATTAATACAATTATCGCAGACTAAGAATGACCATCTTTTTGCAATTTTCAATGAAACCCAACCTTTACTATTGTGGTGTCAACAACATAATGACGACGTCAGCACTCTGCCAATGCAAACAATGACCACTTTAAGTAGCATTGGATTGCTTTCGGTTGTCATTCATAGACCTTGTGAAGGTCAATTTGACACGGGCAAGTTCTATGAAGCGCGTTAGAGATCCATGTTTATTTTGTCTTTCTCCAGTTGTCATTCATATTGGCTGTAAATGACAACTGACAACAGCTCATTGTTCCTATATTTACCATTTTCCAGTTTGCCCCTTTTTGTTATATCTTTATTACCGTTATTCAAATGTTCCGCACCTATCGTTTAATTTATGGAACAGCTTACTATCAAATCAAACACCTTAATGATACCGTTATTATTATTAGCAATATGAATTTGGTTATATATATAAAGTGAATGGCATGCAATCGTAAATATTTGCATATACCCGTCCCATTTTCCATTAACTCTATGGAAAGTCAACCTGCAGTTACAGGACAGTAACTGCAGTCTGCATTATCTGGTCACATGACCATGGTTTCTGTGACTTCAGTGTTAGCAACCAATCCCACCGATACGATAGCCGCCATCTTGTTGTTGTCGTTTGGTTCATGAAAATCGCATTTTGACGAATTTGCAGACAATGAATATATTCAAAATAGGAAGGTTAGTTCTAACTTTTGTTTTAGAATGATTAAAGCATTTAACAGTTAGCGCCTGGTTACATTTTTCAATGGCGATCCGTTGTTTGGAAAGTTTTCGGTCCGATAATGGCCGTCTGCGGCTTTTCCAAGAATCGGACCAGTGAGGTTTTGCGGCAGCAGGAAATATAAATTAAGGTCTAAAAGACAGGACGTCATTCTATTTATCTGTCACCCAGATTGCATTCATATTGGCTGTAACTGCAATCTGACAGACGTTAAATCGTTATATTTACATTTCTTCATACGACTTGTCTTTTATATTAATTAGTCGGATGAAATATAAATGAATATATGAATATATGAAATAGATTGCAGTTACAGCCAATATGAATGCAATCTGGGTGACAGAAAAATAATCATGACGTCCTAACGGACGTCATTCTATTCATCTGTCAACTACAGCCAATATGAATGCAATCTGGGTGACAGGTAAATAATCATGACGTCCTATTCTATTCATCTGTCAACAAGATTGCATTCATATTGGCTGTAACTGCAATCTGACAGACGTTCAATCCTTAAATAAAGCCCTGTGAATGCCATTACCTGATCATCGTCATCATGAAACCATAACGGTAACATCGGAAACTACTAAAGGATAAAATAGTATGCGGAAAAACGTATGATATAATACAATGTACATGTATATTCATATTTTAATTTTTACATATTATATATTCATATATATATATTTTCATATTTACTGAACTTGTATTCAATATACCCAGTAAAGAGTTTGAGATTTATTTTTCAACAAAACTTTCCATTTGACGTATGAATAAATTATGTTAGCGAAGCGCGGGAAATAGTCCTATTTGTAGATTATGTTCAATTCGTTTTCTTTAGCAGAATTATAACTGAATGAAATTAACATGTGTTATCAATACAAAACAGCTATTAATCTTACGGTGTGACTCATTTTACATGCATGGGCACCTTCTGTGGTACAAGACTTGCCAAAAAATCCAATATTTATGAAATTATCAAAAATATTAAAAAAAAACGCACTAGATGTAAATATCAGGATTAAATCTTGTTCTGGTGAGTTTTATGGGGTATTAACCTCAATGGATCTTCGCAGTTCATAAAATATATCTAAAAACCATTAAGTTTTATACCTCATAAATGTCAATAGAACAGACTTCAGTCCTGAAAACATTTAATTTAAAGTGTTACCCCAACCATTGAACTATTGCCGGAAGTTATCAAACTTGAGCAAATAAAGAAACAAAACGAAACAGCATTGAAGTGTTTTCAGGTGGCAACATGAGTGACAAGTAAGTATGGCAGTTAAACTCGCCGTGTTTCATGCTCTTTTCGTTGTCATTTATGTTGAGTTTGCTTGCCCCTCTACCTTTTACAGATAAATAAAATGGACAACATATATATATCTTATTTTCGGTTACATGGTTAAAACAATTTTCCAGAGCGTTTATTATATTGTTTACGTTTTGAGCGATATCACGTCAAACTCATCAATATTCCAAAAAAATAATTTAGAAACTATAGGATGCATCTCAGATTTATACTGTTTCTTATATATTGGTTGCTTGTCCTTCAAATAATATTGAGAGGAGGAGACCTTTTTTCTGGTTATGCCGTACATAATTATGTATATACAACAAAAATACGTACACTTTTTATTGTTTCGCGGATTAATGCAAAGTACGCATAGCACGAGGAAAAAAATCTTGGATATTCCTCAAATAACAAAACCAGCAACGTTACGTACGATATGTGTGTTTACGTGAAACTCGACAAATAACATCGGAAAAGTGTGTGTTTTAACGTGCTTTTATCACCGCTATCTTCAACGAGAAGGATATTGTGTTTAGCTAAGCAGAGAGAGAAAAATATACAACATGCAGTTTATAAATTTATGACGTAAGTAAACGTTACAAGGCCTCTTTACTCGCAAAAATAATACAGCGGATATGGAATAGATTAAAGAAAATCCGAAAATTGTGAAATAGAAAAAGTAGTATGCATGTACTTTAATTTCACACATGTAAAGATTTTTTTTTCTATTTGACTAGATGCCAACACAAAATTATTTTGGTTTACTGAAAACTCTGACCATCAATTACACACGTATTAAGCTTGAGTCCACGATGGGACTTGTTTTTCTTGCGTAGGCATCCGTTTTTCTACTCATTATTTTAGTTACACAGGCATGCGTAAAAATGCAGCAGGTTTATCTATCATAGCAGCCCCTTATGCATTCCGAACATAAATAGACACTGTACAAAAATCCACGCTGACATGGGATATAGCTTTAGCAAACACATGTTGCTACAATCTCTACAAATAGCGCTCAATTATATTCACACCGTAGGTATTACATTGAACACGGTAAATATAGCACTGCGCGCGGTGTATATGATGGCACTACATGAAGTATGATATATTACAATATCCCGTTAAATACGACATTGAATATTGTACACATATTAAATGACACTGTATGCGGCAGAAATGACACTCTTACGGTAACTTAATATACAGACGGTAAATATGACTTTTCTCCGGTAAATATGACACTGAATATTGTACCCGTATGCAGTATCTGACAATGAATGGCGTAAATATGAAATAACGGAAACGGTAGATGTGATACAACGTCAAAGAACCCACTGTTATCGGAGCGACTACTATACAGCAATTCTTCTCTTTGAACAGCTGTAGCGGTGATAATTCGAAGTCTGCTAGAAGTATTTTTTCAGCTGACGTTTTTAACCAAGGATCGATGGGCATTTTCTTGAAACGGGTCTTTAAATCTTATATCACTCTGGTGTTCGCTACAGCAGTAATACGACCGCCATTCATTTAAAATATGTGGGCATGATATACACTGTACTTGCATTAGACTACAGACACTACATGTAACTCGAAGGATTTTTCTTTCATCAACATATAATAACATATTTCCAGCAAAAAGTTTACTTGAACAATTCATTCGCTGGTTCATATATGTATAATGTCAAAGTATTCCAATTTTCTGTGATCGATATTGTTTTGTGATCGATATTGTAAAACAATTTTAGTGTAATCAAAATAATTTCCTCAGCGAAAGAACGTTATTTTTATCGTGGAAATAACCAAAGAGTTCAATGCGATATGTTTAGTAAACTGTTTCTATATAGAATCATTGATTTGAACATTTGCTATTCCGTTATAGAAAACATATCAAAACATAGTGAGACGAGGATAACATTGATTTATATATTTCATATTTTCATTAAGAGTTTAATGAACCAGTCTGTTCTTTATCTGATTTTATTTTTAATAATTCGTGTCAGCACATTACACGTGTTTTGTAACTTTGTCAACGTGCATGACCTCTTTTATTGATGATCCTGACCTTTAACTCTGGTGACCCTGATCTTCTTCCTCAGTGACCCTGACCTCCTTCCTCTGCGACAATGAATTTCTTCCTTTGTGATTGATTCTTTTATATTGATTTTTTATCCATTCGTGATCAGCACATTACATATGCTTCATACATGTATCTTAAGCAGTGCGCATGACCTCCTTCATCGGTGACCCTGACCCCATCCCTCATCGACGACCTGGACCTTATTCCTCTTTGACCCTGACCTCCTTCCTCTTTGACTCTGGCCATCTTCCTCAGTGATTTTGACTCCTTCTTCTGAGACTCTGAACTCCTTTAGTGTCCCTGTACTCATGTATCAATGATTGTGTACTACAAATGTACGACCTTCATCGCCTTCCTTCATCAAAGACCCAGAACTTCACTTCTGCATTACCGAACCGGTCTTCATCAGTGAATTTGCTCCCCCTTTTAAACCCTCCTTTACTACATACTTACAAGACCTTCTTCATGAGAATGACCTTCTACGTTAATGAGTTTGATCTCCTCCCTCCAGGGCCATGATCTCATTAATTTGTGACTAGAATCAACTTTCATCAGTGATCCTGAAATCCTTCAACATTTACCAGGTCCCCTTTATCAAGGATCATGGCATGATTCATCAGTGATCATGACCTCCTTAACAACAAGTGAATGTGACCTTTATAAGCAGTGACCTTTGCACTCATTTGTCATAAGAGGGTCGTAATGGACTTCATTATCGATAACAGTGCCCCCATAACTCGAAAAAAACCTACCTCAAATATCAGTAGCCTTGACCTCCATTATAAGTAGCCATGACCTTCAATACCAGTAGCCTTGACCTTCAATATCAGTGGTTGTGACCTCCAATATCAGTGGTCGTGACCTTCAATACCAACAGCCTTGACCTCCGATATCAGTGGTCATGACCGCCAATATCAGTACTGAGTAGCTATTCAATATCAATAGCTATGACCTAGATCGGTTACACTGTGCAATGCACATATAGTCAGCCTCGCTTCTGTAATAATTAACTTACAATGTTTATAATTGTGATCTTCCTTCGGTGCAGTATTTTGAGACGTGTCCTCCGTAAGTGTATATTGGCTACAGTACAGAGATAATACAGGCCTAGAGAAGTATCGATATCGCTGGTTCTATTTAACTCCCGTACATAAACACTCTGCATGTTCGTCTCCCCCACCTGGCCAAACAGAGGCGTGGGCCCCCGCTGTGGTCAAGTATCGCCCTCGACATCTGCTCCGTGTAACGGCTCCTGCACTCTGCTAAGGCGTATTGTTTGTATGGTTTTGAACCAGATACGTAGACTTCATTTTGGAACACTTTATACTGTTTCAAGCGAAACCCTATTTTTTAACACGCTGTTTGATTGAATTACCACTAAGCTGCGTTACTTAAGGACTTGTCAGCCGGGAAAGTTCGTCAGAAACATAGAAAGCTATTTTAACTAACAGACCAATATTTTTTCTGAAAAAATAATATAATGTTTTCCGCAACATAACTGTTAAATCTTCCATATTAGCAGAGTTGCAATGAATCTTTGATACATTTTGATTGACTAAAAAGTTTAGTTTTTATATACATTGTACAATGTATGTCTTACCAGACCCGCACCAAAAGGAAACTGAATGATATTTAAGGAACCCTACCATAGTACCATATATATCTTTTATTTCATTGATTGATATATTGTACATAGGTGATTTCTAAGAAAAGTTCCTGCTTAATGTTACAACGTATTAGCGTTGATCAGATGTCGGTTATTCGGGAAAGTACATGGCTTCAAATAGACAACGATGTGTAAGCCAAAAGAAAGTCTCGGGAATAAAACTTACCTATGGAGGCCGTTCTTTCAATGAGATTCTATACATCATCTGAAAATGTAGGAGTTGAATATTCTAATAAGTGACGGGCAGGATTTTTCAGTTTTAGTCATGCTGTGACCGTAGTCGACCTGTGCTATATGATACTTCATATAAGATTATTTTTAATACATAGCTTCATTGATGCAATAATATGTTCGTCTTTGAAGTGTTCTTACAAATGTCAAAAGACATTTATTACGCCTGTAAATTGCGTTAGAACTAAACATAATTGCTTCCTTTGTTCGTAACATGCTTTCAGAGCGTTCTTAATGATGCGAGGGTAACCACAGGCACGCGTCTAATTATTAATTAGCGTATCGATTCGTCTCCAACCTCGGAAGTGTTAGAACGTGGCAATTCGTGATATAAAGTTCCGACAAAACTCTTCCCATTTACGACGAATTGACAATATCTTGCCTCATAAATGTAGTTTGGGTCATATTCGTGTCAACTTCTCCATGTCAAATGTGGCGATCTACTGGGAATGACATTTGGAGTATACATCAGACGGTTGGAACTCGAAAGGGTCTGATAGTCCGTGTAATATGATACATAACAGGGTTATCGACACCCATGTACGGTCACCTCGGGGCACCCCGGGACCCGTTACGAAACCTCTGCATGGCGACCCGTGCCCGGGAAGGAGGATGCACGTGGTAATTTACGTGACGGCGAACATGACGCAGACACGCACCCTGGCACTTCCCGCCAATTATGCGCGAGATGTGTGTGCAAAGTCAATGATTTATAAAACGTCTCGCGCGCGTTACGGCTTGTCAGCCTGGTACAGGAGCCATTAGATGGGACACTTCTGACCCGCTCCAGGCTAACTCGGCGACACCATCTGTAACGGAAGATAGAATTGGCCAGATTTCGCACACAACTTCAAATTAATGACCAAACAAAGGCTCTTACGGTGCTAATGTGTCATAAAGATGCTTTATTTTAAGGACATTCAACAGTGGAAGTGTCGTAAAATGTCTATTACTTTTTATGCGTTGTTTTCTCTCCAACTGAACACAGCGTTATAAGTTTAATACACCAGGCGATTTTATTGCAATGCTTTAAATGTCCGCAACGTATGTTATGCAATTTTCCTTCCTTGATTGTTGCAATGCTGAAAATAGGTAAATGTAATGATCGGCTAAAGCCAATCCACTAATTCTGGACGCTACCTAATTGCTACAAAATCTATGTACAGAGTCATTAGCCGACACTCGGTGACGACCTAGATCATCAGCTCACCACGACACAAACACCAGATGTTACTTGTACAAATATCACGTGACTCCTCTCACATATCATCTGACAATAAATCAAGATCACTGATACCAAGATGTTCTGATAATTTCTTCCTCCATTCATTATAAAGTTTACAATAATTTTTGTTATATTTTCCCCTTAAATTTCTCTGACATGACCTGTCAAAGCATTTTAAGCTATATGTTTTAAATATTTAAATCTGTATTTGCTTAATCAAAGTTTATGTTATGTTTGAAATGTATGTACATAAATAAACATGACATGCAATGCAAGTGGAACGATCGGGCCGAAAAGCTCACCCGTTCCATATATATATATGCAGTGTTTGTTTTTGTATAGGTTATGACGTGTGTTTTGAATAATTAGCACTTTTTCTTTGAGTATCAACCTTTTGGCGACGGAAGGCGTATTATTTTTCAAAATATGAATACCTTAGCTTTCTTTTTGTCTGCAGTCCAAATTTTTCGGTGAACCTTAACTCTTAATTTTTTTGACATGTTTATCATTTTATCAAATCAAGCAATATATTTTAACGGTGTTTATATGTTGTGTATGCCTACTTCATGTTTATGCCTATTATCATTGTTATCATATAGTTGTAAACGAATGAGCAGTCAATATGGTACTGTAAGTTCGAATAACTTGTTCCTTTTCCCTTGTTCAATTTTGTCTAAAATATGTCTAAAGCAAAGCTAGATTTTTTAAATACTTAAATGTTCATTTGCTTTACCCAAAGTTCATTTTCTTTTTAAAATGCATGTACAGAAATATACATAACATGCAACGGAACCGGAACGATCGGGCCGCAAATCTCACCAGCGACATCCATGGATCAGTGTCTGCCATTGTTATAGTTTATGACGTGTGCTCCGATTAATTGGCACGTTGCATAGCATTCCGTTCTATATCTTCTCTCTAAGGGGAACAGCCACCAAATTTATGATTCATTTTAACGGGGTTTTTTGTGAATGTATTAAAAAAAACCTAACAGGAAGTGCTCCAGTTATGAAAAGTATAGAGAGTTATCGGTAGATCCAGCATTCGGATACACTGGTTTATACAATCGGATATACTCGGTACGTACGTAACGCTAGTTTACTGTAAATCGGCCCTGGTCAGAATGGGTTTGCCGCTGAAGATCATATCAATGAACGGGGTTACCTTACCTTTTTACGCTATGATATATTTTTCAAATCAGTATGTCTGAGATAAAATTATTCATTTGAGATGTTTTGGCATGTGCTTCAGGTATATCCCTGTCTGTACTGTCTGCTATATACTTGTAATGGTGGTAGTGCTGGCGACCGATGTAGTCCCCCTCCTCACTCCCCCTCCCCACTATCCCTCTAACCTAACCCTGATAAAACCGCCCCTGTATCTATCGATCAGATAAAATCCGAACATCTTTTCATATGTATTTTTTTATTTTAAGCCGGCTCGAATGATAAGGCTCTGTCAGGGACCTTTAAGACACTTGTTACAGAATACATCATAAAAATTAGAGTTGAGTTTTAAAAGATATTTCGGTATAGGATTCTGTTTGATACCTGTTTCCGATGGGAATGTTGACTGCGATGTTAACGATGACATCGTATGTTTATTACGATAGCGCAAACAAACTTTCATGTGTTGATACAACTCCAAGTGTTTGCGAAATCCGACACTGGTAAGTCAGTTAAGTTCAGAGATGTCATTATCATTCCTGTCAAAATATATGTCAAGAAAAACAAGCCGGAACCCCGTAGGTTCTTATGGTACAGAAATATTATGTCTGCTTTAATCATCCCCATTGCCGTTTCGTTAACGTATAAGTGGTTTTCAGAGATGTAGCCATGAGCAAAGAGGCTTACACTCCGGAAGTGGCCGTGCGGGAGCGGTTGTTAATTAAGATAGGTCCGGAAGCGGGGGAGCAATTATTAATTGAGATACAATTGGAAGCAATTACCAGTCGGATATGACGACAAGTCATGATCGATGACACATACTTCTCCGTATTGTAGGATAGCGTTAGATCCTGTTTGATTTGATTGCGTCCATCACAGGCCAATGTCCAGTTGTCCAGTATATCTTGGCTCCGGACAGACGGCTGATGGAGGCCATCCAATATATGCTAATCAGAATGCTAATGAGGATGCTAAATACATGTGTTATTGTTGGATGGGCAGTAATTATGGGTAATCAAAAGAAGGTTTCCAGACTTGTCTGGCTAAGAACATACAAATGGTGCGGTCCTAATTCCTGTTATCTTTTAATCTGTGTACTCGAAACCACGAGCCACTCGTCCAAAGCCTGGTTAGCTTTACTGTAAATGAAATTAGTTTAATTTTCGAAACAGCATTCAAAACTCAAAACAATTTATTTTTTATTTTTGCAAATAATTATTATATTAATGTTTTAAATTCCCAAATAAAACAAAAGTTTAACCATATTCTAAAATAAGCAATACTTAAATATTATATGAATTTTCTATCATGCAAGATTTATATTTCCTTTTCGTTAAGCTGATAAGGGTCTATTATATATATTGGGCCTAAAGAGAGGAATGGTCAGACCGCTTGTATACATGTAGTTGTATACTTGCATCTCCTTCATGCAAATACACGATATCATTTTATCTCGATATAAATAAGCCAATGTTTTCGTTCACTATCAACTAACATATGCAATGTATGTAAATTGGCGGGAGAGAGAACATTATCTACAACGATCGATTGTTGACGTAGTGAGTCCACACCATAAAGTACGGAGATGACCATCGGTGTACGTGATACACAAAACAAACATGTACACACATTGGTGTGCTTGAGGGTACTTAAGGTTCCTCGTACCATCGGCGAAAACTGTTACTATGCACTGGAGTTTTTTTTGGCATGTCTTAGCTCCGATACGTCATGCATGAAAAGAAAGCCATACCTTGTTGTTTTCTACGTAGAATATAATAAAGATGAAATTCATTAACATAAATATGAAATGATTAGCAATAGTGTTGAATTTGGCGTAAAATTGCAAGCAGCCAGATCAGGATCCGAACCCTCAGATTCATCATACTTTTGCTCTAACAAACTGGGCTTGACAGTACCTGGCCCAGTTGCAGTACAGTTATATCCAAAATAAAATTAAGAGGAGGTTACATCGTATAATTACTGCTTGTACGAAAAACTACAGTGGCGTTTTCTAGTGCTTTGTCTACTGCGAGACAAGGATCATTAATAGAGCGCACGAACGAAGTCGGACTCAACCTTAGGTGCATGTATATAGTGTACTACATCCGTATGGGTGCGGCACCGGACACGAGAAGTTGACCCCATACCACCGGACCTTGCATTGTCGAAGATTACTTTAGAACGGCATCGTTCAATTTGGCTACGGAAGAAGTTTGTGGGCATTAAAGCTATTTAAAATATGCCGAAAGAAAACAATTTTACCCGTTAACCCAAACACATCGCACTTCGTTAACTGGTGAATATTAACGAACTGTGTATACGGAGGCTGGTAGGGGTCAGTTTCTGGACCCGAGTCTGTATCAGAGCACGTGTCTGTATCTTATCGTGTATACAGACACTGGCATTTGTTATGATGAGTTTGTATATACAAAGTAGCACCCTATAGATGTCTTGTAATCAACCTGGCGTGCCGCTGAATGCGTGCTGGTGTTTGATGTAAGAAACATGCTGGAAGATATATACAATGTACATGTATCGAAGTCCAAGTATCCTCAACGATACATGTAAAAAAAAGCACCCAACACTATTAGTCCGTAGCTCTTCGATCGGACACATCTTGACGAGTACATGCTAAGTTGTAGTAGATTGTAATGCTCATGACTCGATGGATGGTTCAATTTGGACAAAAGCACAGTACTGAATCGAATCGACATTAGTTTGGCGTACATGCATAACATCAATTAGACTTACAGTGTTTAAGATGATTATTATTTCATAATCTGAAATGGTTAGAAATCAGCCTTTTCTACATACAGATATTTCTTTCTTTATAGCATATTTTCATATTTAGTTCTTTTTATGGTACTACCTTATCTAAAGATATATAACGGTTCGGGAGGGCGTTGATAATGTTGTCATATATAATTTATGCCAAATCCGTTTTGTACATTTGTATGGCAATATTAAATGTTTAAGCTATAATTCAAAAATGGCATTGGATACTCCATCTCTCAAATAGGCGAAACTTTCATTTCTTAATTTGAATTTTTTTTCTAATATCTTTGGAAGATTTTAAAAGTACATTGAACGATAAAATAGTGTTGTGATAGAGAGAGCGATGACAGACGAAGTGACAACAGACGATGTTATTTCTCCTCCTCCGACATGCCAACGTTGACCTACCCCTAATGTATACGTACTTTGGCGGATCTCAGATAGGATCCCGAGCTGATAATGGGCCGTAATAGATTACCAGACGGCGATAATCTACCATGACCGACCTAATTTTGTTTTATAAACAGCGATAAGACAATCTCTAAGACTAACCAGAATCTATCTATTCCACGGGGGGAAAAAGCATTGGTATATATTGCTGATCGGCAACGAACTCTATTTAAAACAAAGTGAAACGAATCCATTCGAAGGCAAGGAAGGTCATTTTATTGAATATAATCTAAAATAAAGCGTTATTCAAGAAAAATCTCGTATAGTAAAAAACTGTTAAACTCTTTAGGCGTGCTACTTTTTTCGATGTATAGAATTTCGAATGTTTTACTCACGAAAATTTAAACTCTCAAAAGGTGAACACTGACACATGTTAACACATTGTCAAAATAAATGTTCTCGTGAAATGTATGTAATAAATTACAATTATCTTCCCTCGTGAATACCGCTATAATATATATTTCTCGCGACAATCACACACAGGCACATCTAAACATATATCGTCTGCCATGCTGGTGTTGTTTATACAGTACGAGAATATATCGTCTTATTTTGGTTATAATTTATTGCTTCATTGTAATGCTGAAATCTGAGAAATGTACTACCGGAAGCTGACATGTCTCTGACAAGGCCATACCTCACCGTCCAATTGCAGGTTAACAATGCTGTGTTAATTGATTCTCAAATGTCGGCGAAGACAATCAGAAATTATTCAATGACAATATGTCATCGCCTAGTAGCTCGCGCAAAACTTCATTTAACCTCGAAGAACGTATAAATAACTGAAACTCGAGCTAAACACAACAGGAAAACGGAAAAGACAAATGAGATTTTACAAGTTGCACCTGCAGAATTTATATTCCAGACCTCGGTGTCTTGTTTTTAAAAAGATATCCAATTCTTTATGGTGGCACGCGCGGATCACATTCACTCTGTGGAATCGTTTACTTCGGGAACGTTCTCGTCACACAGATGGTAAGATAGACATCTACACTTATCATCAAACCAAGGTCTCACCTTATTATGATATTACAAGCCCTACCACAACACGTTTGTTTTCTCAGTTTACATATCTTTTGAAGATCAGTGAACTTCTCGGTCGCCTGAAAAATTCATTTCATGTGGGTGTCTTTGGTTGGCATATCCGCGGGTTACGCCGTTCGTTTGGCACCGTTAATGAGTCTAATTAACCCGCGGTCGAGTGCTCCTTTTGCGGTGCTAATTGACGGAATCTTTTGAACGTAATCCGTTTCTAGCTTTTCGACTCGACCAAGCACAGGTAATGGCGATTGGCTGTCGCAGTGTCGTAATTAGGTGTATTCACACTTTTCATTGATTGTATTGCGACAGTACTCGTCATTCGGACTTGTCTCTGCGAGGAAGTGTGTTTAGCTGGCAGCGCTGACGTCGGTCACACCGAGCGGCTCTCACGGAGCTATCCGACGACGCCCATATGGAGATATGTATCTTTATCATAAGTTTGGGAAACATTCGAACGTGATTTAAAATCTTCCAAGTAAGTTGTTTAAGCCGTACAATTTTGTCATAAGATAGAATGATACGAAATTGAAGGGATGATGTGAGTTGATTGCTATCATAACTTGATATTTTTTCCGTAGTGCTAATATTGCCGAAAAAAATGAAAGTATAAAATATGATGATACACAGGTATGTTGATAGCATCGAGTTACATGACTGGTTTCTCCATCTTTATAATTAAAAAAATGCACGTGATGACTAAAGACATTTACTTGCCGTATGGAGCGATTTGAATCCTATTTACTATAATAGCCATGAGAATGACATTTCTGGATGTCAGTTTTAAATATTGATTGAAAAAAAAAAAATGTACGTGTATTTTTTTGTGTTGTTTCTTTTTAATCAATTGATTTCAAAGTAGATAACGGATATAAGATGTCAGATTTTTTGTATCAGTGATCAATACTGTACTTGTTTTCGTTTAAGACACTCATTGTTTACCGTGATACCTGGATATAACATACCTGGGGAGTAGACGTTAGATCGTTAAAATTTCAACAACAAGACATATTCTATATTTAATAAATAATTGTGCACTTTAGATATACAATACACCAACTGGCATGCTACATTTATATATAACGCGATCTGTAATCGACTGACTTTGGTTGTTTAACACTATATATTAATTATATAAAATATGTTCACTGGATTATAAGCTTCCTCTCCTCGATTGCAGTATAACTTTGCCGGATGAGTCTGTGGGATTTAGTGTGTTTCTGTCTGCCGTGGCGGCAGAGTGTACTGGTACTAGCGGGTGTGTAGGAAACAGTACAGTCCCTCCTGTATAGGGGGACCATTTCGTGAGCGTGTCGGACGTTACCTACTTCGTAGAACAGTGTCAGAGAATTTCTAGTAAGTGTGGAATATATATTCTTCATACAGGATTACTGTTAAGAAGAAAGGGGAAAACATACACGTGTCACGGATTTATACATCTTGGAAATCGGATGGGCGTGTCACAGTAAGTACAAACCGATCAGGGTCGGGAGGGGTAGGCGAGGACAGCAGACATTTCTAATACGGAGGGGGGTGGAGATGAACTATACTTGACAAGACCGGATGACTTTGATCTACTTTGTAGACATAGCTTTTCCTTTGTATTTGTAGGTAAAGTTATTAGCGATGTCTGTGTGGTTTATTAGTGACACCGTTGTATCTACCTATGTACGCTCTGATGTCGTATTGGGGGAGACAGGATGGGGAATCTATCGGTAACGACCTGTAATTGAATACGGTTGATTGTAAATAGCTGTATTATACCGTTGTCTGTAATGTGATATGGTTGAGTTTACATATACATGCATAAACGATCAATTGTACATAGAGAAATTAACTTACATCTATAGGAACAATCTTGAAAACATACCTTAAAACTATTGGTACATGTGTAATGTACTAATTTCGATCATTTTAACAGTCTTGGCCTGTAAAATCTTAACTTTTATTTGTCAATTTCTGAATTTCGTTTATCATTGATTATTTAAGTAATATGAATGAAATAACGTGTCAGGCGTTTTCTGCAGAAAACAGCTTTGCATCTAAATTACAGAAAAGATTCAAGAAAACTAGCAAATAATTAAAAGTAATTACGATATGGAAATACCTAATTGTATGAGAATCAATCAAGAAATATAAAATCTGATGTTTTCCATTTAATTAACTAAATAACAAGATTATTTGTTTCTATTCCGTAATTGAAATCATTTTGAGCGCCGCTGTAATTCCTGAAGTGTATAATTATATAGAGGTTCCCCGATGAGAGTGTCTTTTACAATTTGGAAATTGACTAATGACAGTTATGTAAACATTTCATTAAACGACCACCACGAGTCTTTTTTACTTTTTTTCTCCCATAACGTTCCTATTTCATTTTAAAAATACCTCATGTTTGCCATGTAAAATATAATTGTCCGTTTCCGATGAGGGAAACAATTGCCATGAATAATGACGTCACAATGGAAGATGACGTCGCACAGCTTTGTTACCTGACGTCATAATTGAAAGATTGACTAACAAATAACGTCCAGGGTATCACCCCTAGAGGATAAACCAAAAATGTTTACCAACCTAGCAGGTTTCATCCATTGAGTTGGGTGTGAAGAAACCTACAGCGGTTGTGAGAGAAACATGTTTTCGTTTTCATTAAAAAAAAATCATTAAGAAACCATCAGTACTGAGTGATATAGCTGTTCTTCACCGAGTCATAAGCAAATGGCCTGATACATATAAATGGTTCACGTGCACTTACGTTATGTTTGTATAATTAACATTGAAAGTAGAATTTGAATAATTACACGACTTAATAATGTGTATATAGTTTCAAGTACAAGTATCGTCGGGTTCAACACGTACCAGCTGTTTCCCCAAAACGTTCATCCCTAAGTGTGGCTGTGTGACACAGTTATACAGCGGGCGGTAGATGTATGTTCGTGTGCACGTAACATTTTTTTGTGTACAACGCCAGCTCTTTACGCCACACATAACTATGACCCCGGTTGTGTTAGCGTCGACTGTCCAGTACAGCTAATTAGGATTGCGACCGCGTGTTTATTCACCCCTTAATAATAAACACTAACTAATTAGGGATGTGTGACATCAATGTTGTGTTAATACTACAATGATGTCCAGGAATAATATGTTAGGCGATAAAACATAATATACAAAACGTACCAATTAGCCGCATGTTGTTGAAGCCGCAGAATACTGTATTGTATACACTTTGTATGGCAGCATTCAGGCCCTGTGTCCTACGAAGTACGACTATTGTATACAACATGCCGTCGAAGGTTTGCAAATTTTCTCATTTGACTTCTTGGGAGGACTTTTGGAATTAAAGTTGAGCAGCAATCGTAAAACCTGAGATGGCCGTATTGAATTCATTTCATTTCGAAATGGAGTTGACAGACGACCGAAAAAGTAATTTTCTCGACTACTCAAGTGTTACATTTCCTTATAAGTTTTTGAAAATACAATCTGAATATTTAGTTTTTCAAAAGAGACAATCTAACCACAAGACGCTCTCTATGCATGGCTTCGTGACAAAAATCTAAACGAATACAGCGAATTCTGATGCTGACGAGACAGAATATTTGTATGTGTCCGCTAAGTTCGTCGTGTTCTATTTTGAAAACGATTACATAAAGTGCATTTTCAAGAGGGGTTACACAAAACATGCAATGAAATATGGCCAAGTTTTCGGTTACATCGTACCAGTTAAATATCTAGGTCGACGCCATTGCGTGATGTGTAGGTTGGCCATCTAATAGCACACCACGATATACTACGTGTCCGTTGGGTATCTAGTTGGACTCTTTGACGTGACGTGTCAACTAGATATCTAGTTGAACGCTTTGACATGACGTGATAATTAGATACAGGTATCAAGTTGGACTCTTTGACGTGATGTGTCTATTTGATATCGAGTTGGACTCTTTGACGTGACGTTTCCATTAGATATCTAGTTGGACTCTTTGACGTGACGTGTCAACCAGATATCTAGTTGGACTCTTTGACTGACGTGCTAATTAGATACAGGTATCAAGTTGGACTCTTTGACGTGATTTGTCCATTTGATATCGAGTTGGACTCTTTGGCGTGCCATGTCTATTACATATCTAATTGGATTCTTTGATGTAACATGTCCATTATATAACTAGCTGGACACTTTGACGTGGTGTGTCCATTTGATATCGAGTTGGACACTTTGACGTGGTGTGTCCATTATATAGCTGGTTGGATACTTTGATGTGACGTTTCCATTAGATATCTAATAGGACTCTTTGACGTGACGTGTCTATTATATATCTAATTGGACTCTTTGATGTGACATGTCTGTTATATATCTAATTTGATACCATGACGTGTCGTGGTCCCTCTTGTAAATAAAAACATGGCGAATGCAGGTCGAGTCGCTGAGTCCAATATTTCAGTGTTATTTCCAAACACATTCTTGTGACGACGTAGCCTCCTAATTTGACATAAAAACGTCACAATATTTACATATCAATCCGGGGAACTTCGTGTGGTGGCTTTTATCAGCGAGAACATCAGTTTCAGTGCAGATGTCCCCCGACAACTGAGCTATTGTACACCACTTTTAAATCACTACATACATGTCTGTTGTTGTAACGTTTATTTTCCTCTACATACTATTTACATTTCTGCCGTAAACACACTGATTTAACTTCACTAGGCAAAATGCTGTGGTTGCATGTTTCGTACATTGTATCGCTGAATGTTAAAAACAGTCAGCACGCTTGATATCGCTTGACCAAACGTTATTGGTATTCCCACCTATTCCGAGTCTATTTCGTCTTCACCGGACATTCACCTATCGTGACCGTTTCCTTTCGTGTGACAGATCCTCGTGGTGCACTTACTAAATTATTTATGAATCTAAACGAACTATAAAAGAAATACCCACCGTGTACGGTACTGTGATAAACAGATCTCGCCTAGATACACTGTACATTTACAAATCCCCACGAAGAGGTGCAGGGCATCGCGTGTTGCCCTTGTCCATACATATGTTCACGTACTATTTATATAGGTCCATCCGACTGGATTAGTTCTTTTTGCGTTAAGGTCAGTTATGGACTAATTACTACATTTAGGGTCATGTATCTTCACATGCTTTCATTTATATTTGCCTTGATGAGTACAGCATGTTTTCACAATTTTGCAACCTTTAACTTTGACCTTGATCTCCGTGACCCTGATTACTTTTTCTTTTCCCGTTTAGGTCAGTAATTGACCAAGTACTGTACCTAGGGTCATGCATCGCCACATGCTATTGCTCCTTTATGAGTACAGCACATTACATGACTTTGTGTAACCTGACCTTTGACCCTGACTTCTGTGATCATGATGTACGTTTTTTAAGCCAATTTTTGGACTAAGAGCTGCAGTGCTAGGGTCATGTGATACATGGCTAAGTGCCTTAATGAGAGCAGTACTTCAGTAGGTTTCGCATTTTGTGATCTTCTCCTTTTTAAACTTGACCTCCGTGACATTGGTTTAAGTCAAAAGAAATCCTCCAAGAAATAGTCAAGTAGAATTTTATTTTTTGCTCGGAACGCAATACGTAAGAACAATAATTGAAATGCATATTCATGAGTATCCATTCTTGACATATATGGTAGTATGTAACCCAGTTCCTTATTAACCCAATCACACTTGTCCGTAAATTACCACAGTTGTCGATGGGCTGTTAAACACAAACAAACAAACAAGCAAACAAACGCAATCACCCCTGAAATTTCATAATGAAGTACTCCAACCTTTGAATTGGCAGAGTTCAAACGTGCCTTTAGGGGCGAATGAGTAACATATTGTTGAAGATAATACGGCTCAGCATGGGGTATGTTTGTAAGCTAATGGCTCACACATCACCATGGACGTAAAAAGTATACATTTCAATAAATTTTTCTAACAGACATAAAACGCAGAATTATATACAACTCACGCGCTTACTGTAAAAACTCAAGTTAATTAAGTTTAATATAATATCGTACCCAATAACTTAGTTTATCTTATTTTTTGCATGAAAATGCGGTGGGATGGGAAAGAAGAATAGCGGTTTATTTCGTAAATTTTTAATATATTTTGTAGCTTTTTATCGGAAATTCGTATTGTAGATTATGAGAACCAGAAAAACCTTTCCGGTTTTCGGAGCTCATAGTTGTATTGTTTTACTTTGGACGAACAATGTTATGATCATGTTTCGTTCTCTGATATATTCCTTTTGTATCTTACTTGATTTCCGATTTGTTTTTTACATTTTGTCCCGATATGTTGACATCTTGCCAAGTGGTACATTTCCTGCTAGTGTGTTTTACTAGACTAGACTTCAGAGCCCTACAACCACTGGGACTCAAATTCGAGTGTGCTTTCAAGCTCTTCGCCAAAGGCGTCAAAACAGCGGACATAAACGCTAAAACCCGTTGTTTCTTACTCAACTGCCTGGATATTTTAAGAGAAACCCACCAAAAACAATAACTACACGTACCTTTCCTTGAAACCTTCATAAGAGCATACGGCTAAATAAAAAAGTAAAATGTATTGAACACAAGATTCAACAAATTAAAATCTGAACTGTAACTAGACTTCTACTTTGAAAACCACGGTAGACTGAAGATAAGTGTTATCTTTGATACTTCAAAAGAGTTTTATTTCCGTCGATCAACATAAAAACACTAAAAGCACGACCAATAAAACCTAATCCTAGCACGTGTATTACCATGCATGCTGTCCCTATTCGTGCGTGCACGTACAAACTGCCTCGCTCTTAATAACCTTTATTTCAAAAGAACCATAAAAGCGGGGTTATATTTCAGAAACACGTTTCTGTAAAAATGTAAAGATGTGCATTATATATCTCCTGAAAGCGACCTGGGACGTGCCATAATTCGAGAGAGTTGGTGAGTATATAGGCGAACTAAACATATAGGATGGTAAAAACGAGTTCTATCAACAGATCCCGATATGTAGATACATTCAAACAGCTATACAAGTATAAGCTTATCTAGGGTTTTTCCTTTCTTTTACGTTTTGAATCTAAAAGTAAAAACAAAAGACAAGGAAATAAAATGAATTATCATTTGAATGATGCGCTGGTGATTTGTTGGTACATGTGTGTAAACACACTAGCGAAGCTAAAACTACAGTAGGTTAAGTATAAGAATTAAGAAGTTAAGTAATGTAGACTTAACCAACACTCATTGAATATCACCTAATTAATTAGTTCTGAAATGATTTTTGTTATGAGAAGTAAGAATTTAGACTAACACCTTCATTTAAATATACTGTCATCTAGTAAACTAGTTGTAAAATGCTTATTGCCGTAAGACGTCAATGAACATGTTCTACCTTTGTATAGAGTAAGAATATAACGAGATTTGTATTTTAGGGATATTTAATTTTTTGCGTTTAATCTGTAAGATAGGCTATATGAATAACGTATAAAACATGCACATTGTTATTTAATATATATATTTAGAAATTTTCAGTAAGATCTCGGATTCAGATTTATTCTATTTTAATGAATTAAAACAAAGCTGTTTTTTCTTTTAAGATCTCATTAAGATATTTGATAAACTGCTTTTGTAGTTTGCCGATCAGTGCATGCCTATGCATTAGACCATCTGCTCAGTTCAATGGCCTTATACCCATGTTCAACATTTTCTGTTCGCCAGCACAGACCCTACCGAGTCTTAGACATAAGTCTGTACGTCCGACATTCTTCCGCGTTCGTGACGGCATGGTCTCAGTTCCTCCCACAGGAAAACACTCCGCTGGAAGTTAACAAAGTCCGACCACATTACGCACTATTAATGCGCCTCGTAGGAAGCATCAACGGCATGTTTGTGTATTCTTGTATAGAGTTCGCGTGTATTTTTATCTTCACGTAACCGGATGATTTATAGATAAGGTAAATAAAAAGTCCGCTAGGGAGAACTTTATCCGGATTGCAGATATACATAACAAAACATAGGTGCGCAAAAATGATTCATTTCTTTTAATCCCAAAGCAGCCATATCGTGCGTTGTCTTCCGTCTATACGATTAGACCGATATCATATTGATATGGAGCACCATGTGTATGATCTAAATATTATCTTAGTACTTAAAATGAGTCATACTTTCATTTTTTTTAACAAACATCAGAGAAAAAAACAATTGCATGTTTCATGTCTTTGATCTGATACGATACACAGCTAACCTGACTGGGACATCCCATACTCAGAAAGGGCGATAAAAGGAACAGAATTGAAAAAAAATGTAACTTAGAACTAAATCAATTGCAAAACGAAGTGAGCGATATGAAGGTAATTAGAGGTCACAGCCTCGGTGTCAGTTTCAGTTCCGGTTTAATGATTGTTTGTTTTCAGAGCAGCGCCCTTGTGGTGCCTTTATCAGAGAACTTCTGGCGCTGTCAGCCATATTAAAACGAAGTGAAAAAAATAGAATGAAAGGAAATGCTTTAATAACCCGTATTATTGAGTGGAAATCCGAATAATCGCAGGATTTCTCTGCCGACTTAAGTCTACTCGCTACAAAATCTGATAAAGGCAGAAAAAAACAAGCTCATTGCTGTTTGACGATTCACCATTTCCCGCATTGGGCCGCGATTATGGCCGACAGGAGTGGAGCGTCATAATTACCTCCCATATCACATCCTTGTTTTATTATGTCTCTCTCCAAATCAAGGCGCCACCTTAAGTTAAAACTTTAACAGAAACGTACGCTACATGATTCCGTGTCTTCTTTGATTGGCAGCTAAAAGACCTAAGACATTGTAACATGGTGTCTTTTGTAACATAAAGTACATTGCATGTTTAAAGATGTCCCACCCACTGAGTCATACAGTCATCATGCACTACTAGTTATCAACACCGGAAGGACATCTGGAGCGATCTGATAGATTTTGTTTAATTGAAGACTTTTGAACCTGCAATGCATAATATCGAGATACCTAATCTAAAATCAGCCTAGCAGAGCCGTTTCAAAGCGTAAGCATTTTGGCAGTGACGCATTCTGTCACTGTTTCTGTCGATCTGATAAAAGAAAAAATTGCAGAACTGTTTTGTTGCGTTACTTTGAAATAAAAAATAAAAGGTAAATCCTTTTTCTTTTTGACGTAGGCATGTAAAGACACCGATTTGCGTTCAGTGGTAGAAGGTAAGTGACTATGTAGCCAGATTGTGCCTTATCTTTCTATCCCTAATTTGCTTACTGGCACACGACCCCTTAATCAAATTTATGGGTATAGACATTTTTAACACCAGGGGTGATTATCCTTAAACCTTCACAACCTTTTACACAAAAACACTTTAAAGTAATTACTAACATACACAGATGCTATCTCTCAAACGGCCTGTGACTTTTTTCTTGCCAGAAACCATCGACAGTAGCGCCCTCACTTCTATGCCTTGGATCGACGGGGTGGGAGAGGGGAGGGGATTTACTTTGTGTTGTGCGCTCTATGATAACAAGAGAGGTGAATTAACCCCCTCCCGTATACTAACAGGTGACTGCTGTAAAAAAAACATTCTTCATTACTTACCCTGACAAGCTATGGCGTATTAGGATAGTGGTATATAGCAATACACAGGCGCATTAATATTGGACGATTGTTATCAGTCACGGTGGTTGTAAACAGTCGCGTAAACGTTTCCTTCTGGGTTATTTATTTAACAGACTGTCACATTGGTAACAACTTCGTATGTAGTCTTATAAATGTCAATTATAAAAACACTTACAACATTTTGAACCAACTTGCGACTGTTAAATCCGTCAAAAAGGTCCTAAATGTCAAACGTATCGCCTTAAAACCCCAATATAGTCCTAAATTAGCCCGTAATAATTTCTATATGACACATTAAAAAAGAGTAGCATAGCATGGTATGCTTTATTTTCTATTAATTTCATATAAAAAATTAAAAAGGAGTGGCATAGGATGGTAGGCTTTCTAAAATCAAACAAACTGAAAATAAGTGTTTAGTTTTATTTTCTTATTCTTTTCAAACGTTGACGACCAGAGTATTCCAACCACTTTTTAACACTGCTTATGGTGGCTGTGTAGTCTATGCTTAACAACGAGTTCAAATACTGTGTTCTTGTCTTTAATATTCGAGAGGCTCATTTCGTTTGTCATAATCCACGGCATGTTTATGGGCGCTGTATAGGCAGAACCTTATACACAGTTGGTGATTCACGAATTTTGCTAAAAGGACGGTCCTGGCACAACTCGTAAACTTACCAATATCGAAGTCAGTGAGAATACATTTGAATAGCTGTGTTAAGTCTGCACAGCAGAAGGAGACGGGCATGATTAACTATTGTTCCGGAAATAACGTTGTATCCTTAACAGAGAGATATAGCGGGACCTACTTGGTGTTGCACGGGGGACCGATAAGGTTAATGTCCACGCGCACTCGTAATAGTGCTGTCTCTCACCGGAAGTACAGGTCCGGCTCTACTGTACAAATCACATTTATCACCGGGAAATAAATAGTTATAAAGTTGCATGCGATTGTAGTTAACTTGTTTCCGGAAACACTTAATCTAGCACAGTCAAGACAATATTTTTCGTCAAATTAAATATAATTTCGAGAAAATACGGTCACATCCAAAATAAATAATGTTTTAAGACTGTAGTATCAATATCAATGTGGAACACCCTGTTGTAACAAGATCCTCAAGGGATCACGTGACATCGACCCAAAGCAATCGCATCCGTTCTGTTGTTGAAAAAAATGTCTAGAATATTCAGATGGTTTGGACATAAAATCGAACTATCAATGTCATTTAAACTGTTTCAGCGTATTTTTGTATCCACGTGTATATTTTACATCCATTGGATAAATGTTGTCATTACTGACAAACCTACATTTGTAGCTGTATCCCTAAAACTGCTGCAATTGCGCTGCTGTGTTTGAATGATCGGTATGGTGGTCCCGCAAGCGTTTCAGAGAAGTTGTTTTTTATTACTTGAAAATTGCAAAGAAACTCTGATGAATAAATGGGTTTCTGTCAAAAGAAATCGTTTTGGCAACATAAAATGTCAGATAGTAATTAAAGTGAGAACTAGATAGTAAACAGGTGAAATGGTAGGAATATTTCAGAATGATAAACTGTAACAAGTAAAATATCCAAAGTGACAGTCAGCAGATGTAAGTTCTACTGCATGTCTTTGCAAACCATAGATTCCTATTGAAAATGAGAATACAAGATTATTAAAGCATACATGTATTAAACTCGTCCAGAACCCGTGGTAGAAAAAGATTAACACTTGTCGTTTCGTATAAATTATAGTTCTAATTAACTCATTCGCCCCTGAAGTTTCATAATGAACTATTACAACCTTTGAATTGGAAAAGTCCAAATGTGTCTTCAGGGGTGAATTAGTTAAAGCCGTATGTAGATTGTATATACATGTAATAGTTGAACTTTCATTAAATTTTAACGTTTTGCCTCTGACGTTACTACATGTATGTCAAAATACCACCGATTTCTCTTATCGGACAACTACAATCAACTTTCCTAACATGTTTCTGCCTTCCATCAGTATCACTACTTTCTTTGTCAATTCGTGTGTAATGACGGACACCTCGAGCATTTTTTTATGTCGAGTGCTACGTGTTTGTTGTCCTCACAGGCCGTCATGATTCTCATTCGCTTTTCAGGGTAACTGAGGTAAAGAAGGACTATATCAACTCTTCTTACTCTTAGTACATTGGCACAACTACTTAACATTTGATGCTCTATAGGAAAATGTATAATTAAGAGGAAATAGTTTAAATGTTTCGTGAGTCTGCGGTCGTATCGTATCACATTAGTTATAAGTCAGAGGAGGAGTCAAATCATTAGTTATATAGTCAATTACTGACCTTCCTTAGAACTGAAGAAGGTCATTTTCTAAATAACGAACGTATTGCATCAAGGACCCTCAAGAGCCATGTAGTTTAACATATCTACAAGTCCTGACAATATTTGCCTTATTATTTTATGCTGTGCTGCATAGTAAGTCTAAGAATGCTTGACAGCGGGTTTATTTACTCTTTGAAATGACTTGCTGACAATTTACGTTTTTAATCCAGCTCCGGGATCCGATGTTGTCGTCTGCCTAACTGCTCAGTCTCTGTCTTTTAAACGCTTGAAAACAGCGATTGTAATATGGCCTCGCTTGTTCTTCAATTTTCCACCCAGCGACATAGGGGAGGCATATCACCTTAAATTACGTAACGGTTAATAATGAAGCGGAAATTAGCCGATTTTGGAATTTCAGATAAAATTACTTTTGTGTCAGTTTTGATGTGACGGACATAGGCGCCGCCATGTTGCCCTTGTACCTCCACAGAAAATTAAAGGGTCACCACGTAAATTTCTGGACGTTCGTGTCCAAAGTTGATATAGGTATACTATCTGTAGAAATACAATGCTAATTATAAATTTGATATCTTATTTATTTGACAAATCGGCTTATTTTAAGGTTTATCGACGCTGTAGATCAGACATTGTCTTTCGTACACCACTGACGATGATTGCGGAGCGCAAGATATAAACACTCGAACTTTGCGACATCATTTAATTCCTCAGCACTCTTCCTGAATTCGGCGATTAAAAGAAAAAAAGACCAGTAAAGACATAAAATAAAATAAGTCATTGCAGATTTTACGATATGATATCAGAATATTAACTTATGGTTGCCTTGATATTGTCATAAGCATATGGTTGGCAGAGATAGTTGTAGCTCCGTAGCCCAGTCATAAGAGTTATCTATTTTATACCCCGACTTAATTCTCCTGTTACTGAAGTGGATGGCTCGTTACAAAGCAATGTAATGTGGTCCCAATGCCCCTTCTCCTGCCGTAACTTGACAGTAACGATATATCATAGGCCATTGATTTCGGGAAATAGTGTGGATTTTTTAAACTGTCTGACAAAGTGACGGATTCTGGTGCATTGACGCAATGGTATGCATTACGCTACTTCAAAGTCTGCAAAATAATGACGCATAATTCAACGGTTTGTATTAGCTTATGGGGGTAATCTTCTTGTGTGTCAGAGGTAGGTCCTGTAGTAATTTTCCGGGTATTTACATCTGTATAAGGGTTACTCCGTGCTATAGCGAGTGGCACAGTGGTTAGCACATCCGTCTGTCACAAAGACGAAGGGGTTCAATTTCTTCATCGGAAGTGAAAAGTATCGAATTACCTCCTTTCAATCACTTGGGGTTTTTCCATGGTTACTCTATGTTCCTTTCAAATTTAGACACCATGCGCGCTTTTATACGGGCAAACAAGAGTGATTTATAAATGTCTAATCTCTTTCATAATTATTATGAAATGAATAAGGTTAGGCATGAAACTGGTTCTAGATTCAGCGTGCTAGATCCTGGGGCGCTACCCTTGTGGTGAGGATCACAATTATGAAAGGACATGGGTGAGGAGAAAAGTTTGCTGCGTTTTGTGAGAACATTCACACGCGTATAATGCCGGTGGAATTTATTCATGTAATTTCCCGGATATTGAGACACGGAGAGATCATATTCTACATATCGACAAATCTATGAATATCTGGCCCTGCGTATGATTCAAGACTAGGATTCTTCGCCTCTTATGAATAAGCGCATTGACAACGGCATGACACTGGGTCACGGAGGGAGGGCCAATTAATCATATTGTTGCATGACAATGTACTCCGTAACTCGCTAGATTAATTAGGCAATATGCTCTCCGACTAGTTACTTCTATGATTTCTCCCCAGAGCCGCCGCAGCGACAGGCCGACAGAGGGCAGCACTCGCGAGCCTCGACATCGGTGTCCACGGTCCCGGATGAGCCCCGACTATCCTACCCTCCCTCGACACATATATCATTAACGAATACGATAAAAATAATTAGATATATCTGAAATTTTTCAATAATTATCAGAAAATACTGTTATCAAATAATGGATATATAGATATCAGCCATGGCCTCTCTTATATAGGACGCAAATATCTTGTAGAAGTTATATTTAAGTTTTATAAATATATCACTTTCATTATCTGTATCTATCTTAAAAAACTTGAACCAAAATCCAAACATTTAGTAGGCGTAGCAAGTCGAAAACGACAAACCTCTTAAGAAATGTATTTAAGAAATAGGCCAAAATACTTGGAAAATAATTTCAAACATCTTCCTCTCAGGATAGACGACTTCTCAAGTAGACAAGGCGTTGTAAACGGACATTTCTTCATACTTGTCCAGATAAACGTAGTAAGTGACACAGCGAGGATCTGGGTTTATGACCGTAATTTCGTCTCATTTCGTGCACGCTGCACTCTCAAAGTAAGCCCTAACGTCTTAGCGCAGTCGAATGGAGTAAGATCTGGATGTGAAGCGGGTTTACATGATAAGTGGATACAAAAATTCGGATCTTGTGAAGAATTTTGTTTCTTACTAATTTAAAGTGTTTAAGCCAATGTGTGGTTTTGGATTTTATGGATGAACGATATATTTCCGAAATGGTTGTGATACAAGGAATCTTGTAAGTTTTATTCATGTGATAATCCTGTGTGTAAGTATTTATTACGAAGGGGGTTTTGTATGTTTTGCATATGTCGTTGGATGTAATTTAGAGATGATACCTTCTAAGTATAATGGGAACTTATTCTAAAATAGTTAATAACTTGATTAAGTTTCACAGAATTACTTGTAAAATAGTGGACATAATTGTTCCACAGTTTGCTGCTGGTATTTTACAACATACATGACACTAATATTGCGAAGGTACCAGCGAAGATAATCATTGTTCTGTTGATATCTCGTAATATAGGGCAAATTTAGTTCTATCGTAATCGATTATATAGAATTCCAAATCGTCTCCTTCTAGGCTAGCAACATATTTTAAATATAAAACTCTACGAAGCTATTAAATTTCGTTTTCAATAAGCCTACATGTACTGTATGCTATTCGAAATCGACATGTTTTAATAATAATGTGTGTAAAAAAGAGCCTTGAAACTTAATCCGACAACTACCCCCATGGAGTTCAATATTGTAGACATTGCTTCTCAAATATTACGTATTGTATTTGAAGACGTAAAGGCCAATGGCTAATTTAATGAACATGTTTTGCTCATTTCGACAGAATCTGTACCTTGATTCCGTTTGCAGTTGTCTCGACAAACATTCCTAAGGTTTGAGCATACACATGCCCTTATATAACACCGGACCCGCTTCCCTCGGGAGCTCCCACAAATGTTTGCGCACGACTCTAGAAGGATTCGCGGTCAATGACAAAAGGTCGATAATTTGAGACCTCGGAGAGTATATGTTTACGTAGACCCTCCATTTGGGAGCCTGAGGACGACCAAAGTGTCCGTGGTCGATACACAGTTTAGCCCTGTTTCAATATATAATATTTTTCGTCAACTAGATCTATACCTCGTTAGCGAGTCATTGCGATGTGGCTAGGGATATCATGTCATTGGTAATTTGGTTCTCGGCGACTCTAAGTACACAGGTTATGTTCCTTAATGAAGCCAATATATCTGTTATCCTATAACGACTTGTGTTGTTTCTCCTTCCGCTAAACCGACCTGACGGCGGCGCGCCAATAGAAGAGAAACCATACGTCAGTCGTCTGCTATAACGAACACACTACACTTTCTGTCCTCTTCTATATCATTAATAATAACGTTAACCCATATTCACCTTTCGGTAAAATAATTGAAGCCAATAAGGATGGTTTATATGTCTGCCGCCGTTTGAATCTTGCACAGATGACAAATCCTTCTATAACAGTGTAAGGTTATCTTTACTGGGTGCGGTGAATAATATATGTGCTGTCGAAGTTTGTACAGTTTCTAATCAGAATTGTGCTTAATTCTGAAACCTATGTAAAAAAAATATAGCTCAATTGTATAAATGTCGTATAAGTTGATACATTGATTGAAACGTGTTTCTTCCTTTTCTTAATGAACAGTTTGATGGCATGCGGTTCAAACAGTTGTTACTGTACACATACTGTTGTACAACAATTTAATGATTGTATGTCCGTAAAATACAATCAAGATTTACAAGTCGGTGGATCTTTGGTAAGATAAGACTCTCAGGTCCTAACCAAGTCCAGGGCATCTTCAATGTTCGAGATATTCAGGTTCACAACTTGGAACTTTCAAATATTTTCCGAACCGTGCAAAATCTGCAAGATCCTTTTTCAATTATGTACTTCAAAACTGTTAAAAGTCCTCGGTACCTTGAATGGCCAAATGCTTCTTAACTATACAAATTCTTAGAGAACATAGGACATTCAAGTTTGTATGAACTGTAACAGGTTTGCTTGTCCCTTGAACATTCAATTACTTCTTAACTATACGAAGTATTATATATGTAACAGAGGTCATTATTTTTACATGACTCTGCTAGAAGTCGTACCTGGGACGTCTCGTTTACTAGTCTTACACTCTACAGAAAAAGGCAAAGGACAATTCTCCCTAGCAGAGTCGGTAGAAAGCGGCTAGTATTTTAACAGGGTGACATATATCTGTAGCGAGCCTTAAATGGTCAGGTAGTTCTGTGTTAAGTCTGAAAAAACCTGAAGGAGAGAATCTGTAACTCTCAGACAAACATTAATGGCCGAGCAATTATCTAATACACTACATATGCAAATTCCCAGAGCCAAGAATGATATAAAAGTTCTGAATTAAACACATGTTAAGAGAAAAGCTGGACAAGTCAATATATTATCAAAAAGATGTTAGAAACATTTTCTTCTTTAGCAACGTTCAGAACCATGTCGTGTTGAATTATATTTGTCCTTGGCGAAACTCGGAATATCCTCTGCGTTTACCAATCGCGATAACACCTCGAGAGGGAGAGTTGGAAGCCGTGTCTGTAATGGGTATGGCTTTCGTGTCCTGAAATATCACATTATCCTTAAGACAATTAGCACTACCGTGTCAGCAATGACGTGTAATGAACGACTTTTTGTGCACAAATGTGTTTTTAATGACATATTCAAAAATCGAATTTTAACGATTCATGTAGTTTTAGCGCGACTGTTATTGGTTATTTTTTCCCAAATAGTGATGTTTTTTGTGTCAAATCATTTTAAAATGGATTTGTTGCATTGTGAATGAAATGTAACATATACGATGTTCATACTGTATCAATATATATGGTGTGCCAATAATTGTCTTCCTTTCGAATGACGAACTAGCACGTAAACAGCGGTCTAGTGCACAGGGACCTGAGACTGTGTTACAGTTGAGCTATGCTTGGGCCTAAACTGATGCGTTAAGGGTTATATAAGATCAGTTCGGGGCTTAAATAAACTTTTGTTAGAATGCCACCCCCAATGATAAAGGGATACAGTTTATACTGTAACATCAACTGGGTGGCATACAGCACCAAGCTACATTTACTTGAAATGCGCTAGATCACAGGGCCATGGAACTATGTTCACAGGGACATGGAACTATGATCACAGGGCCATGGAACTATGTTCACAGGGACATGGAACTACGATCACAGGGACATGGAACTATGATCACAGGGACATGGAACTAGGATCACAGGGCCATGAAACTATGATCACAGGGACATGGAACTACGATCACAGGGACATGGAACTAGGATCACAGGGACATGGAACTATGATCACAGGGACATGGAACTATGATCACAGGGACATGGAACTAGGATCACAGGGACATGGAACTATGATCACAGGGACATGGAACTACGATCACAGGGACATGGAACTACGATCACAGGGACATGGAACTACGATCACAGGGACATGGAACTATGATCACAGGGACATGGAACTATGATCACAGGGACATGGAACTATGATCACAGGGACATGGAACTACGATCACAGGGACATGAAACTTGGATACAGTTTCGTTATGCATGGGTCTGAGCTGATTCGTTCAGACGTTTCAGGCGTTTAGATCAGCTTCTGGTTAAAATCCAGCCCCCCCCCCCCCCCAATGGTGGTCCAAATATAGCTAAACTGTAACAAATTTCCATGTCCCATGTGTTTTAGTGCATACAAGTTGGTGCTGTGACAACTGGTGCCCTGTGATCTACACTTCTAACACTTGAAGTCGTTCAGATGGTTTCCACTTGTCTATTTGAAGAAGACTATTATTTGTAACTAATTAACAACATGTTTACCATGTTCTAGAGTTAGTCTCCTGTACGTATCCTTTCCGGAAACGCGCTCCTTGAAAAAAGATGTTAACGGAAATGGACCGAGATTTTTTATTATCACTTTGGCCAAGTACATACTTAAGATGTTGATACATTTATGATCCTGCCCATGACCGGATTCAACTTAACCTTTCGTAATTACATAGCAAAACGCACATTACGATTTTGCCTGCCTTACAAGAAACATCAGAATTTATGAACATCAGTAATATGTTTGTTCATGAAATTGACATATTTCAGTTTTACTCGTAAAATTCACTTTAACTAATAACACTGAATTAAACATGTTCATCTTGTGGAATTCTTTCTACGTCCGATAGAGTACTTATCACATAAAATGTATTCTTCGTGTGATAGAATTCATTCTTATTGCGAATTCTAGTGTATATCGGAGTGATGTTCGTATCACTAAGGAATGGTCTCACGATAACGAACTCTGTAAACAAATCATGTCCATAGAGAGCTCCCCTTTCAGATAATTAAGGGTAGATAGTAAATATATTTTACTGTAAAGAAGTGAATTACTTGTGAGTTTTGCTATATACATGTTTGACTGGAGAGAAATAATTACCTCGGCCCCCTGGGGTTCGTTATAAACATGTTTTACTGTAGAGAAATTTCTTAGGTCTCGCGGGGTTCGTTATAAACATGTTTTACTGTAGAGAAATTGCTTAGGTCTCGTGGGGTTCGTTATAAACATGTTTTACTGTAGAGAAATTGCTTAGGTCTCGTGGGGTTCGTTATAAACATGTTTTACTGTAGAGAAATTGCTTAGGTCTCGTGGGGTTCGTTATAAACATGTTTTACTG